>PPHD01000128.1:19765-39281 GCA_002909625.1 Bambusicola thoracicus
CCCCCCCCCCCCCCTTTTCTTCACTAATTTTACAGGGAGCAGAGGCAACTGGCTATAACTAAATACCTAACTAAAAGTGAGATGAGGCCTAATCTACGGGAGTATGGAGAGAGAACAAACAGGGTTTGTGAACAATTGGTAACACTGATCAGGTTGCTTTTCATGATCCTTACCCTTCACGTAGCCACAGCTATAAATGGATAACACCACCAGATGGGAGAAGCAGCAGCAAGCATCCCAGCCTACTTTTCAGGAATATGTGTACCATTGCCTCAGCGGGAAGGCAAGGGAGCTGCCTTCCCCAACTTGTCAGGCTGTTAGGGTCAAGGCATCTACACAAAGCAAAAAGTATCCTTAGGTTGTGGCTTTTAATGCATCAATTAAAATGAAGTCACAGGAGGCACAAAAGCACCCATTGGAGCAGCTTTTGCTATTTCCACAGCGAAGTGATGTCTTAATTTAAACGACTTGTCTGAAAACTGTCAGTGGGAGAGAGCAGTATCCACAGCATCCGCCGTGAAGGCAGAAAAAGCAGCTATTGGCTCCCATGTACATCCAATTGATGCCAACAAAACTTCCTAGAGTATCTGCCAGCAAGCCCTGACAGATCTGTAGAGCTGACCTTGGTTTCCAAGTATGATATGGCTTCTGTCTAGCAGGCACAACTTGGGTAATTAGGCCTTTTTGGCAGACCTCCAAACACAAAAAGAGAGGAAAAATTACATATTTTACATGGAATGTGCTTGATTGAGTTGAAAAACTCTGTGAGAGTTGGTAACCTGCTTTCAGTTTCACAGTTTTTTTTATAGTTGAATCCTATTCATTTGACTTCTGGTATTTAGACCAAATGAAAAGATTAGAACTGGCTCAGCTAAGGTTGCGTGGCCATTCAGCTTATACATCAACAATACAGTTCAATATGTTAACACAGCATAACCTCTTGCTTACTATTACAAATAGGCTTAACATTATGAAAACAGTTAAAAGATACAAATAAAGCAACATTTGAATGTAGATTTTGGTTTTTCCTTTGCACTGCCTATCTCCATGCTTTGCAAATGTTTTCTTTGTTGGGAAAAGCACTAAATATGGAGAAGACTTTTTGTTTAAAAAAGAAAGTAAGGAACAAAAAAGTACCTATGACAAAAGCACCCTACCCTGGAACAGAACATTTGCATCTACAGCTCAGGACAGGTGTGGTTTTAGGGGGAATTTTGTGCCCAGCACATCTTTGCTCCTATAAATAATGAATAAAGATAGAAATATTTTTAAAGGTCACCACCTCCCATGGTTCCATGTAAGTTTTCATATGATCTCCATCTCCTCTGCAGCACCCTTGTTCCTTTTGCATCACAGAGACACTGAGGTGGAACGGTGGGGAGAGGAGTGAGCTACGGCCACTCTACAAGCAGCTAGGTGAGGGACAGCAGTGTCTGCCACTGCCATCTTAATGCCTGCATCCATCTCAGGCAACCTTTGCATTGCAGTTCAAAAGGAACTCTCATGAATATCATTCATGGCCACGCACAATGTTGGTATGCAGTATTTCACTGCTTCCCCCCTTATCTCCCTTCACAAACGTGTCTTGCTGACCATAAAGAGGAAAGGAAAAACTGCCCTCTATATTCACTCTATATAACAAAAGGAATAATAGGCTTAAATTGCAGAACAGAATGTTTAGATTAAAAAGAAAGAAGAAGAATAAGAAAATCTTCCTTGTGAAAAAGGTCAGGAGAAACCGGGCTACAGTGCTGGATAAGGTGTAGGAACTCACGCCTGGAACTGTGAAGACCATTGTAGACAAATATCTGTTGGGAGCTGTTTAGAGATGCACTGATTGTGTTTGGGGCAGGGGACCGCCTGGAGATTTTTCAAAACCTCTTCCTTTCCCTTTGTAGTATGATCAGAAAATACAGAATAACACTGCAGAGTAAAGTTTCTTTCAAGGACACAGGTTGGTGATGCTTCTTACTACCTTTCTCCTCACGCAATGGGTATATAGCGAGCGCTCTGCAGACAGAGGCAGTAGAAGGGACCGAGAGTGGATAAGATGACAAAAAGCTCATAAGCTCATATTTTCATTAACGTAACAAAATCTTCGATGGAAGTAAACACTACCTTTGCCACCGTTAAATTGGATTATAAGATCTTCAGGGCTCCAATGTGTCTGCACAGCTCAACATCTTAATCTCACCTATCACTCTGCCTACCAGCACAACACAGAACATTCATCACAGTCACCACACCAGCTAATTCTCACAGTGCAAGAATAACAGCTGTATGTTCTCAGATAGCTTAGCTCAGAGTGTAGCATCAGATCAAAAACCGCCACAAATGAAAATCCACTACAAAGCACAGTGCGAAGAATTAAAATGAAGCCTCAGTCTGACAGGTCCCTGCTCTTCTCAGCACCGTCCCATTCACAATTACAAACTTTCTACCAGAATATCTCGCTTCAGTGAGACAGCAGCACATCCTACCTGCTCTGCAGAGACCCTTGGTCACCATAGGAACAGGCTGCTGTGAACTCCCATCTCCCTTCAGGGTGTAATTATTCCAGCGTATCTCCCCCTCTCCCCTTCCCTGCAATGCTACTTCTTTGTTTAATTACTTTGTGTAGCCCCGGCTTATCACACAGATTTTCAATTAAATTAAAAGCAATAAAAATCTATTTCGAATTGTTCACTTATTGTGCTTGAATCGCAGTGCATTTAACAAAACACTTTTAATGGAGTCCTCACTTAACATTCCTTCTGTCTCAGTGACCTTGAAGTTACTGAACATCTGTTTCATCCTTATCTTTCACTGAAATATTTTAGACAGATGTAGCCATAAAAAGTCATTGACCTCGAAATTCAAGCCTTTAATTCAATTATTCCTATGAAACCTATAGTTTGTGCATAATTAAGTCAGAAAGAAATGCGGTCACACACTGATTTTTTAACACTCCTGGCAGAAGAGAGCTCTTATCAAGAGAGCTCCTACAAAAAGCCCCAGTAACCTGGAGACCGAAAATTTCCATGTCAATTGAACTCTCTACCCCAAAGAAAGAAAAAGTCATCTGAACCTATTATTGTGCAAAATTAAAGTGGTCCCCTGCATGCCTTTGATCATTTTGCATGTCTTAATTCCTTTTTCCAGCCCTTTTGTTTCTGATATGTGCACTGGCCGAACTGAAAGGAACAATCTGTTACTAATTACTCCGATCTGCTCTGCACGCTCCTCCCAGCACAGCTGAGTGTGTGTGTGAGAGAGAGAGTGAGGAGCATCATCCATGATCACTGCACAAAACTGGAAACAAAACCTCTACTCCTGCATGGCTCTAAGTCTCATTCGCATCAGGACCGTGCCTTCCATTTCACACAGCTTCACACGCTGTCCAGGCACACCAAGAAGCCCCGGCCCAGGGCAAGCCTCCGCCCTGCCATCAGCACGTTTTGCTTCTCCAGACAGTGCCTTTACACTAACTGTAAAGTTGGAAAGAGGAGAAGAAGCTACTCGTAATAAATGAGCATTTCAAGCCAACCGCACCCCCTGCTCCCAAAGTCATTTGGGTTCCTGCTTCCCAAGCAGCGAGTGCCTCGGTAAGTTTTATCACTACACAGGACAGTGAGGGACTGAGGATGATGATCTCATGTTGCCTGTGCTCCAGTTAGAAGTGCTACATTTCTTCATGGCATCATACTTGGCAAGCGCTTGCCTGCTAAAACAGGGGTAGAGCAATGCACTTAAAATCAAGTAATCATTCTTCCGTATCTCTGGCACCGGCTCGTCATCTCCCAGGGACTGAAATTGCTTCCACAAAAGCAATAAGAGTTCTGCCATTAATTCAAGTGGCAACAGAATCAGGCTTAGCAATAGATTTTTTCTGCCATTAATAAAGTCTGTTCTTCCTTTTTTTACTATTGCATACCTTCAGAAACACACACTCAGGCAAAAAAAATCACGCCGATGCCCTTGGCACTGGATGCACACTCATTCTGCAACAATTCACAGCAAACAACTACTTGTTCAGTGTCCGATTAACTCCTTTTTTCTTTTTAATTTATATCAACTTTACTCTTTCTGACAACTAAAATCAGATACTTACTGATGCCAACAGCTGTAATAAGTTTAATCGCAAGTTCTGGGATTTCACACTGCATAAAGAAGGGTTCCAAAATGTAGCGTCCAAATGCCAAAGATATCACTGCTGTGGCAGCAGGGCTAGAGCGAAAAGTAAGAACAGAAAAGAAAAAAACACAAAATTACTCTGTGTTAGCATGTAAACAATACTCATTTGGGATCACACTGTAACATTATTATCACAGAACCACAAGGTGTACCCAGCTTTGGTGCCTGTTGGTGACTATGGCACCATGTGCCGTGATTTCGGAGCATAACAGACTGTTTGGCTTTGCCCAGTGGCTCTGATCCTGCCAGTGACAATTCCTACCCGGTGGGGTTTTACTACTCCCACGGTGTGAAGCGGCCATACAAAGAAGGGAGATGCATCAATGCAAATTTTCATTCCCGCGCTTGCAGTGGACGTGGCACGATTTAATTTGTATAGGCAAATTAAAAGTTTAAAAGTTGTGGAAGACTGAACTGTGGTGGTGAGATACATCTCACCCCGCACAGACAAGCATATTAATTTCAATGGAGATGAGAATTCTGCTTCACTGAAATAGGAATCACAAAATTACCCTGAGTCTGTTACTAAAATCTTAGACAATATAAAAGATGAACGAAAATGGCATCTCCTAAAATGCCAGCACTACTTAAAATGCATGTTATTTTTACTGACAAACAGCTTTCCAGCACTGTGACAGGGAAAATCCTCAAAGCACAGAAAGCCCCTTCCGTGCAACAGAGGAACATAATGAAAGCCTGTTGCATTTCCCAATCTGAAATGATATCCTTACAGCCTTTCTCTTTGAGGCAAGCTAAGTATTTGCCAGACGTCTTCACATGTTACCTTCCACTGGACAGATCACAGGATCTGAGCTCCGTCACACTGCTACACACAGCAAGGAGAAAGGGGGCCTCAAAGGATTTTTGAGTGAAACAAGAGTCCCTACAAATTTGTTATGAAAAATCTACAGCATTTAATAAAACAATGCCTTAAGTACAGAATACCTCTCCCAGCTGAATTTTAACTAAAATACAGTTGCTAAGAGCTGTGTGAAAATACTGCAGAGAAGTTGTTATTGTTCATTGGAATGCTAAATTAGATTTCCCACCAGACAGTTTTGCCTTTGAACCAAAAAGAACCACAACCCAACCAAAGCATCAGACACTGTGTTGGACAAAACCACAGGGAGCAAAGACCTGAAGCATCTTCCTAAGACACTTTCTACATCAAGTGAAGGCAGACGATGGCCTGGGCACTTGTTTTACCCATCCATTTGCTGCCTTTACCTATCTGACATAGGCCAACCAACCTCCAACCAGCCAAACCAGCCTCCAGCTCTCATACTCTGTATCTGTCCAGTTTGAACTGGCCTAGATCAGACAGAAGAGCAGATCTCTGAAGCTTTCCCTGGCTTGTCTCCTCAGTCTCAGCTCCTTCCTCCAGAACCTGGATTTTTCCCTCTTGTTTTAAGGAAAATCTAGCTCCACACCACTCACTTTTCAAAACAAAGCTCCTAAGGTTATACCTTTAATAAATAGCTGGGTTTGCTGGCTTCTCACACTTGGAGATATGCTGCTGGCAGTGCGCTCAGCCAGCTGAGGCCGAGGCTGAGGGAATGGGGGTATTTTCCTTTTGACTGCAATCATAAGGATCAGCAGGCTCCTAACAGCTGTGCGCTCACAAACTCACACAAAGCAAATTAGCAGCTTTCATTTAAGGGCAAAGAGAAAAGAAAAAGCCTGAAAAAGAAAGCCAGGCGGCAGGGGCAGGCAGAGGGCCGGCAGCAGGCATGCGAGTCACCTCCTCGGCATCGTGCTCCTACCCAACCTGTGGGGATCAACCACCAGATCCAAGTGCTGCAGACAGCTCCTTCAGTCATCCTCACCTGTTTGAGAACCTGCCTTTTTTTTTTTCTTCCCCCCTGTTTTTAGGTGCATAGTACACCTGAATCCTGAGAGTGTTCCCACCTGTACTGGATGAGGAGCATGGGGGCACTTCTACAGGAGATGCTAGCATGGTTTACTCAGTATGTGGGCACAGCTAAGTTTGCCTTAGACCATAAAATAGTGTCTGTAAGTATATATGAGAACAGGAAATGTTTATTTTGGTTGTGGGCATGAAAATCATTCAGAGGAAAAAAAGGCTGAAGTGAGAAGTGTGCGTGCAGCTCGGCCCCCTGACAATAACACTGCTGCACACTGAGGCTCAGCCCCTTTGGTAGCTGCAGCCAACTAGTTTGCCATGCCAGAGTCAGCCCTGAAACCCAGAGTGCCCAGAGTTTTGGCAGTGCCGCTCTCATCACAAGTTACAACAAGTCCATCTTCCTCACTGCCTCTTAGGTTGGATGATTAAAGGACCCACTGATGTTCTTTCCCATGCAACTTGATTATTTACTGGGTGTGGGGCAGAATGCAGTGACTAAGAGTGTTTTGATGACACTCCTGGGATGTCATCATGTGTACAAAAAAAAAATGAAAAAAGTAATTGAGGAGAGGAATTTACAAGGTCTGGTTTCTTGCAGGTACTCATGCCTAGGAACAGCATCCCCCCACCTACTAGGGTGCAGGTTAACAAGGGGATTTCTCACATGACTCTCCTTTCATGATTGTGCAAGGGTATAACTACATTCATACCACTGTCTCCCTCGACAGTGAAAACTGTAACTCTGCTTCCTCTTTCTGGCTTTCTTTTCAGAAGGCACTTAATATGATTAAGGGATCCACTCTTTCGTCACATTTGATGGAGTTTATTCAAGGGTTACGTATGGGTGGGGAGGATGCAAGGGGCCATCTGACATGCACAATCATTTCCTCTGGAAATGAGATAAGGATTTACGGTTTCATAATGAGTCAGCACTGTTAGTGATTTTAAACTCAACAGTCTATGCTAGAACTCGTCAATATTATGTAAACATAGCTGCGATTTGTGATGAGGCTTGTGCGCTGGTGACTCATTTGCTCGTATCAGAAGAGAAGGCAAAGGAGTGCTGATTGGCCTAGGGCAGGAACACAGCATTCCTGAGTTTATTTCACACAAATGAACTGCCCTATTCTACAAGCAACAAGCTCTCCAGTTCCAGTAATACTGTAAAATAATAATATATGTGTTTTTAAAAGGGCCACATTTTAGTTTGACAGAAAGATCCATTTACATCTAGTGATTCTGCATCTTCATGTTGTAATTTCCCTATACAATGTCAAGGGCTGTATCAACCACAAGCTTATACACCACATTAGTACTTTGGGCATTTTAGATACATAAGGACTTAACGTTGCTTTATTTGGCCAGCTTTCCAACACACCATGATAACAAAAGATGGGGACCAGAATTGACATCTAGAGAAGTCACAGCACCCCCAGGTCTGAAATCTACTGGGTGACAACTGTGTCAGGTGTTATTTCTGTAGCCACAGACAACAGAGACTGCTCCAAAAGCCAGCACCTAGGCTTAGAAAATATAAAGGTGACATTCCTCTACCACTATACCTCACGTAAGCATGAGTATTAACACCAACGGATGTAGTAAGCTTAGCAAAATCAAAACAAGTTGCTGAATTTGTCTGACAGGCAGCTTTTGTAGAATCTCTTTTTTTCCATACATACACATATGTCTTTTTTGAATGTTTCAACAGTGAGAAGCAAAATAGCATTGTTAAATTGTCTGGAGCAGCCACACTAAAAAACTTAGCTGATAGATCAAGATATCTTTGCGCTTCACATAGTGGAGAATTTTCATCGTGACTGAGAAGTGTCATGCCACAAGAGAAGGAACACACTTACCGAATAACGAGCAGTTCCACCCAGACTCTCACAAAAGCAGGCAGTGGGCCAAAGGCCTCCAGGATATACGTGTAGTGACCGCCAGATTTCTTAATGCACGTTCCCAGCTCAGCATAGCAGAGGGCACCTGTGAGAATGAAACTGAGGCATCACAAGAGATACCCAGAAACACCTTTCCAAACATCCCTAAGGTGAACAACCAAGCTACTATGGTAACACAACAACTACTGATACATTCTAATCCTCCATGTGTTTTTTTCAAGAGGGTTAGAAGTTTCCTGTCATTCAGATGGACTTGCAATTAGCCAAGCTGCAAATGTAGCTGGTTACGTTTAGGTGTAAGCCATGGCACAAAGTATTTACAAAGCAAGGTGCTTCTTACTCACCCACACTGGCATGGCACAAAGTGCTGCATCATGCCAACAGTGCAAAGCCCTGTGACACACAGTTGTGAGCAAATATTGCCCGGCGCCATCCAGCTTCAGAAAACCTGCCTCATCCTTGAAGGAAAGCCTGAATATGACATTCCCCTCCCTCCTCAGCCATGGGGAGAGCAAGCAACTGGCTCATGTTTGGAAGCAAGAATCACAGATGGAAGATTTTCCTCGCTGGTACCCCTAACGCCTTGCACACCAAACTCACAGAATGGCTTAGCTCTATCAGCACTGGGGCAGCATTGAATTTCCCAGCAAAGAACAGCTCCCAAGGAGATCCTCAAGGCTGCTGTCAGCATGGTGCTTCACCTCAGGCATAACAGAGCAGCAACAGCACACTGTGACCATGAAGGCCTACACAAACCACCTGCTAGTGCTGCATGATGGCCATCACCCAGCCTTACAGCCGGTGGATTCTTAGCTCCATGGGCAAGGAGGGCACTGGGTCTGCTCAATCCAGGCAGCCCTTTTTGGAGGAACCACAAGAAAGCCAGTTTGTAAGCACTGCGTTACGCAGAGCATTACACAGATTAGCAGAATATGTGAAGCCTCTTCCCCACCTGCTTTAATGCTGCTACATGTTAAGGTGAAAACTACAGCTGTCAAAGCCACTTGACATGTACCAAGCCCAATGAAGCCATAAGACTTTACAACACGTTACATCCCCATTCTTTTGCTTTGTTTGGGGATTTGCAAAAACACGACAGCTCTTATCCAATCATCTTCAGCTTTCCTGGAAATGTACTTACAGAAATTCTTAGTGCCACATTTTAAAAACATATAAGAAGTCTATTGACGGGCTTTCTCTTGCCAACCTGCTCTGGTGCGATTCGGAATGAAATCAAACCATGCTTTGATACATATTACACAGACAGCCTCAGCAAGAGCCTAGGTGATGTTTGTATGAGGTATTACCGTAATTAAGTCTTGTAGGAAATTTTGAAAACATTAATGACCAAAATATTATGAAATAACAATCGTAGCAGGTCCATTTAGAGGGAAAAGGTGATATCTTTTACTGGACCAAATTAGACAGATCTCTACACGTTGAGATCTGGAAAATGCCCAGGAAAAGCCATCTAATTTTTTTCCACACACTTTACTTCACAGTCAGAAAATTACTACTGTTGAAGTTAAAGCTAAATATGAGATGCTTAAGCAAATTCTGTTTTGACTACACCCAAAACCAGGGTCCTACAACAGGGCTACAAGTTGTATCTGAGGTGTTTCTTTATAGAGGAATTTTTGTTACAGGCAAGGCTTAAACATTTGAACAACAGAACATGCTGCACATTGTGCCAATACAATTAACATTTGACCGGAACAAGTCCTAACTTTCTTGAAACGTCTGCTTGGCTTAGGTGGACTTAGCCTCCAAACACTCAATGCTGCTTTTAAGCTCAGAGCCAAGTCACACAGGGTGGCATTTGCACATTCCACCTATTAGACAGCCACGTGTTAGCCCCTATTTGTCCTCCCTACCTCGTGCCAGAAAACAAGTTGTCTCTGTTTTAAATAAAGCCAATACTCATGTTAGTTCCTCCGCTTCTTTGAGATTAACTCATTAAGGAGGTCAATGGACCCTCTGTCCCCCCAGGAGCCAGGGTGGGGTTTTCCGCTGTGAATGGGGCTTTGTGTACAGAATGAACCACCCGGCATTATTCAGAATGTAATTTTGTTAAAAAGAAACACAGCAAAAATTAGTAAGAACTGTCACAACAGGCAGGCCAGCAATAAAACTCATTTCACACATTTGTTTCTGCTGCATTCATCTTTGTAACCTGAACTTTTCAAGGCACACTGCGAGTGGGGAATAAAGTGAGAAGCAGTAGTACAAGACAGGGGAGAGGGGCTGTTGGTGTTACTGTTCTGCTCCCTCTCATACCAACACAGATTACACCCGGTGGGAGTTATTCCCTGAGAACTTGCCCGAGCCTCCAGGGAACCAAGCAAAGCTGCCTCAACACTTTGCCCTACACACCAGTTGCTAGGGGCCTCACAAGCAAGCTGTGAGCTACTTCTTACAGCCAGAAGAACAGCATATTCATATACAGCCGAAGAACAGCACAGCTAACGGCATAAAGTGGGCACTCGCTTTTTTCCTTAGAGACCATGAGAAACAACCTGCGCTCGCAACCTGTGCTGATATAGTGCCGGGTGACAGGGATTGTGGACTGCTGTGTCTTGCACGCAGCTTGTTGCAGAGCAAAAGCCTTCCGCAGCCCCATTGGTCCTCAGGCTCCATGCTGAGCCTTGATATCCAATGGAAAATCAGACAAAAAATAGGAATAATCCACCGGCTGCCCCTCCAGACCAATTGGAAGCGTTGAGCAGACTTACCGAAGAGTGAGAGGATGCCGCATGCTGTCCAGACCATCAAGGACATGCCCACACTGCCCGTGTTCTTCAGGATCCCCTTGGGTGAGATGAAGATGCCAGCCCCAATGATAGTGCCAATGATGATGGAGATCCCCCTCAGCAGCGTGACTTTCTTCTTCAGCACCACCTTCTCTTGTGGCTGCCTGCTGTCCATGGAGGGCAACCTGCCGTTCGGCTGCCCCTGCAAGTAGCTCCCATTAGACACCGTCACGACAGCAGCTTTCCTCACCATGCTACCGTGCCACCAGCGCGCCGATGGTGAGCGCAGCCAAAAAGTTCCCAGCAGCAACTCGAGGCTTTTTCCTCTCTCAGCCTCTTCCTCCGCCGCCTCTTATCGGCGGGGTTGCTCCTACGTGCAGGTAGAACTCTGCTCTGCCCCGCTGCCTGCCAGCGCTCGCAGCACCTGCACCCTCACCCTGCCCACGGGCACTGCCCTATCGTTGGGAACCAGCTCAGCTTCCGCGTGGACCTGTATTTAAGCTCTTGTCGTACCAAGTTAGTCCAGCTGAATGATGATGCAAATTCTCCAGGTTTGCATCAGCCATTTGAGAAACCTCTGGCATTACTCAGCACTTTTTTTTTTTCTTCTCAAAGCGTAGGGGCATGTTGCACAACCGACCTGAGCGTGGTAGGAGGAACAAAGCCTTCGCAGGAAACCCAGCCCATCGAGCTCAGCACATCGCCGCCGGCACCCCCAGACACGCTCCCCAGTTTTTTTTACAGCAACTTGTATGCAGAAACAAAAGCCTGCTGAAACACAAAGCGTGTCGGAGCGCGAGGGGAAAAGAAATCAAACAGGATACGTCAGCTCTGGGTCTGATCCAGCTGCTTTTTCTCTCAGCTCACTTAGTGAAAGTTCAGTGCTCAGGGCTGAACTCCTCGTCCTGCTGCAGCGGGTCAGCCTCTGCCTACCTGTGAGCTTATGGGGACTGCCCGCACCTACCTAAAGAATACATAGGAACCCCCGTTAGCCCGCGTTGCTTGGCAACACACCCAAATCAGACTCGTGAAAATCTAGGTTATTTCCCCAGTACAGTAATATTCGTACAGGCGGCATTTCTGGGATGTTGGTAGCAACTCGACAGTGACACTTCCCCTTCAGAAACACCATCCCTGTCTGCAGATGCCATGCTCTGGCAGGAGGAGAGCTGCAGGGAGCACGGGGTCTCCGGCCACTCGGCAATCCAGGTGTTCCCTCTCACAAAGCCCCTCAGAGCAGTCGGACTGCTGCACCCTGCAAACTTCTGTTTCACCGCCCGATTCCTCAAATTCCAAACTGAGACATTAAAATCTTAAAAAGAAGAACCCTCTCCCTAAAGCAGAATGAAAATCACTCGCCTTCAAGCGCTTGTCAGCTAATTAAGGGGCATGCAATATGTGCCAAAGGGAAAAATCCTGCCCAGCTTAACTTCTGCAGCTGCTCGTGGCTTCAGATCAGATCAGTGCACAGAGAAGTGATTCCTGGGGTTGCTGTTTAATTGGGACCCGGGATTGGGGTGGGGAAAGATAGCAGTAAAGCGGCATTTTATCATGTGAAAAACAGGCGCTGAGCTCTGAGCACAACTGTGCTTTCACATTTATTTGGGAAACAGGAGGTGCTGGAGTACTAAAACACTGCAGCTGTAAAATTACAGTGATTTTAAAGCCTCACATTTTCAGTTATCACTCACCTGTAATAATTTGCACCGAGGTGAAACAAGGCATGCTAAAAGCTTATCTGGTTTAAATGCACACAGGTAAAAACAGAAGGCATTTCAGCTTTCGACTGCAGGCTGGCACTGCCTGTTTTCTGAACACATCCTGCCCTGCCTGCCCCAGCACCGCTTGTACCTGACCTCGGGATGTGCCTGCTCCTCATGCAGCGCTGCTGGGTCTGAACCGAGCTGACTCTCCCAGCACTGGTCACACGTGAAGCCACGAGGAGGTGTCATACTACACGGAACTGTTTTCCCTTGGTGTACATTTGTTAGGCAGTCCCTCAATAAGATTATTAATGCCTGAAGTAAGTAAGCAGATCGAACCAGGAAAAAGCATTAACCACAGGACTGGGGTGGGCTAATGATCTTTACTCTCATTTCCGAAGGATGTTTACAGAAGGGACACATGACATCTTGAAACATCTAATAGCATAATGTAGTCATTCTTACCTAACGCTTATCCTCTGTTTCAGCAGGAAGATGGCTCCAGGATCACATCAAAGCTCAGTGGGCTCCCAGCTGATCCCCAGGCAGCTCTCCACCACCCACCCATCTGCATCAGTACAAGCGCTGGGCAGTCAAATGGCTTTCTAATTTCATCTGATCCCTAGCCAAAAGAATGCAAAAATGTTCTGAATCCACATTTGCCCTTTGGACATCACTAGTAACACTCCCCCACACAGGGAAAAGGGTGCTTGCTGCTTCTATTAGGGGAGCACAGTGGGCATGGAAAGCTTAAGACTATGTGGAACTCCCACCGAACTGTCTAAAGTGTGAATAATCAAGGAGGGATAGACGCAGAAAACCCTTTTTCTGAACTATTGGCAGCTTGCTCGTGATTACTCTATTTGCAGCCTTCCCAGTGAGTACTGCAGTGTACAGCATTTCTCTATGCTATCCATTAATATCAAACAAGTTCCCACATTCAAAGCTTATTTCAAACTATCAGAACAGAGAATACTTATTTGGTGCTCGGGAATGGTTTGTGGTTTTCTGGAAATTTCACGAGAACCCTCTGCAGAGAATGCCCACTGCTGCCCCACGATATGCCACACGTTCCAAACCTGTTTCCATCACCTGCAGCCCACCTGTGGGCTGTGGTACCACTCCTGGGCAACCACAGCACAGCACTCAGCCTTTTTCAGAGAGCTCTTCTGAAGGCGCGGGGCTTAACCTGCCTGACGTTCAGAACAGCCCTCTTCTTCCATAAAAACCTGAGCTGGAAACAGAACAAAAAGATAAAAGGTACCATTTTCCTTAGACTGATGAAATTATTGGAAGCAATGTTTCTAACAACGATGCTCTGAAAATAAACCTTCAGCCCCCGATGGCAGCTGGCATTGTGCATAGCTTTTTATTGTTTCTCTTTGCTTTCTTTCCCCTCACTCCCCAGACATTTTCTCCTGAGCAACCATTTTCAAACATAACAGAGATGATTACAGTGACATGGCTTCCTTCTGAACTGCACCATCAGCCCTGGGACAGTGTTTCGCAGGCTGAAAAGCCTTGATGCAGAGTTGGTACTAGCAGGGCTTGTTCCAGATTCCTGGACACCATTAAAACTTGACTCTGAAGAAGCTCCAGTAGCTACAGTATGGATATTTCTCCTGAGAAATGCTACCAAACACAAACACACACACCTTAAAATTCAAGTCTGGACTTGAGTTTCAACTTCTGAAGCCCACAAAAACTCCTTGATTTTGAGGTGTAGCAAGCATGTTTTCATTATCCTTCCAGGCATTTGCATACTAGCTCATTGCATCAAGCAACTCAAGAGTCACAAGTCAAGCCTCCAGGCCACACATTGCCACAGCCACTGGAGACACAGAATAAAAGGAAGTATGGCGAGGCAAGGAAAACCCCAAACTTCTCTGTGTGGGTGGCATGGCATGAAAAAGTTGTTTAGAAAACTAGGCTGAGTTTTCTCTGCATAATCCCAAACTGCTTGAGAGCCTCAGAAAGCAGCTCTGTAGGAAAGTAGTAGTCTGGTTTCACATGTCAAAAGAGGACAAAATACCTACAAGTCTATGTTTTGTGTAGACTATCTAGCAGTAATAACTTGTGACTGGGGATTTCCTGTTCCTTTTGTAATGTTAAGAAATGTTTTAACTAACTCTGGGAAAAAAATATCTCTAAGCAGTTTAAATGCTCCGGTGTTGCTGGGAATTAAGTGAGAAAAAACATCATCATATACAGAAATCCCAGTAGATCAAGATGGGTTTTAATGTTATAAAGAAAACCTGGAACTGTAAGAAGATGGTACAGCCTCTACTGCAAGCCAAAGTTTTAGTTAAAAAGGGGAATTATAGAGAAAAAGCTGGGGGATGCTATTTTGTAGTCAGTCTCACAAATTACTCAATTATTTTGCATTCCACTTTGTGCTGGATACAAAGATACTTAGAAGAAAGAGAAAAAAAAAAAAAAAAAAGAAGGAATGAAATAGTTCCCCAGTCCATAGGTTTTAAAAAATCAATCAAAAACCTAGAAGAAATCCAAAAGCAATTCAAATGTTATTTCATGAATTTTCAGTAAAAGACTTCCAACAAAATGCCTATGCAGTCAGTAAATAGAAATCTGCTTCCAAGAAGCCTACAGACAACAACAGCAGTTTAGAAAGCAAATACTTCTGAAAGATTCCATCTCCATTTCCAGGGCTGTTCAGCTCTGGAAGAGAAGAGAAGGCTCGGGGGAAACCTGACGGCAGCCTTTCAGTATCTAAAGGGGAGGTGTGAGAAAGAAGGGGACAGACTCTTTACAGGGGTGTGCTGTGATAGAACAACGGGAAACTGTTTCAAACTAAAAGAGGGGAGATTTTGCATGGATGTAAGAAAGAGGGTTTTTTTACCGTAGGGGTGATGAGGCACTGGAACAGAGAGAGGTGGTGGAAGTCCCATCCCTGGAGACATTTAAGGTTGGGCTGGACCAGGCTCTGAGCAACCTGATGTAGCTGTAGGTGTCCCTGTTCATTGCAGGGGAGCTGGGCTACATGACCTTTAAAGGTCCCTTCCAACTCAAAGGATTCAATTAGCTGATATCTGCCTATCAATTTTCAGCTAGAAAAGAAAAAACAAAGCTTTTCAGAAATCCTTCCTGTATTTTTCACTACTAGAGCTTCATTTCCAGCTGCAACCATGATAATTCCAACTGAACAGTTGGATGTTTTAATGATTTTTTTTTTCAAATGGACAAAAATCATTAATGCCTGGTGCCTAGCAAGAAAACATCACATGAAAAAAGCCAATTTTTACTGAAGCCCTACATACATGGATAAAGAATTGTGCTTTATACCATCTCATTTTTCATATTTGGAACCTATGCAATTATAGCCTAAGCAGTGCTGTATGTAATTATTATTCTTAATTTTTCTACATTTGCATTTCTTCTCAGCAGAATGAGACAACAACTTTCAGAGTCTCTATGTTATTCTTCCTCATCTTTTGCATGCACACACTGAGATATCCCATGGCTTTCAATAATCAAGACTTTGTGGTAAATTTCTGTCAAAAATGCACCGATTCCTGGCACAAATACAAGCTTATTGTTGGCTTCGGGGAGCTGAGATTTTACTTGAGATGACTTAACCTAGGCTGAGTGTGTCAACAAAATTAATTGGTGCTTCTGAAAAATTAGGATTTCTAAAAAATAAAGACAGGTAATTATCATAGAAAAGGTTTTCTTTCCTACTTCATTTCTCCATTTTCTTGATGAGAATTCTTCACACTAGGTAAAAAGCTTATAACGTGAAGAAATCATATAACAGTTGCTTAGATTTTCATACTGAGACTTGGCTGCTTAACTAATCCCTATTTGCTTTTACTGCATTTTTCATACAATTTATCCTGTATTATACACGCAAGAAATAGGATGCTGGGGCACTTACCTTCCTCCTCTATTTGGACAGGTCCTGTACTTCATGCGAATCACATTCTCCCATGATGAGTCAAATTTCCTATGAAATCCTTTTAATGAGTTAATGATACCTATCCCAAATCACAGGTGTGGCAACAAATTTCAACCACCGAATCCTGCTACTAAACTAATCTATACAAAATCTTGGAAAAGGGAGTTTTCAAAAACTTGAGCAAAATTTCAATGTACTGACCGCTCCACAGGGAAATCTTTCAGATCACTCTAATATGAATGCCAATTCCTTAAACTCACCCCAAAAGAAGGCCACTCTTCTTTCTTGTCAAGTTTAATGAGCTCATTCCCCTCCTCTTGTATGCAACTTTTTATCTGTGCTTCATGTAGTCTAAGTTATTTGATTTTTCTGAAACAGAAAACTCTTTCCCAAGCACCCAAGAATAATTGTAATGGGATTTTTAGTTCCCTTCTCATTCCTCTCTCAATTGCCAGATGCAGCAATAGAATTGCATCTGTGGATTTCTCCTTTGGTTCATTTAATATAGCTTTTTGTCTGGAGACCAACCAAGTCCTGGCCACAGCATCTTGCAGCTCATGAACACAACAAGGTCAGGCTCCAGTCAATAAATTGTCAGGTAGTTAGCACTTCTTTAACATCAGCAGCAATGGCACAACATGTCCCTTTAGAGACGGACAAAATCTTCTCAGTCAAGGGCTGAAGCAGTGACAGAGTTTACCAAAAGGAGGGATTAAAACAGACAAAAAGCAAAAGCACTACTCAACGTGGGTGTGCAGAAATGCTTCACTGGCGATTGGTGGTCAATCATTCACACTGGCATCATAATTTAGCAATGAAATGTGGCCTATGGATTCTACGGGGAATTGTTTTATTGGCATCTAAATGTGCACACTATGTCTTCTTGAAGTATTAAAAACTCCATCAGAAAGAGCAGTCGTTTGGAGTGCTGCCAAGGCAGTTCAGCAGTTTGTACTAGTGCTGCTCCATATATTATTCCTACATTTCAATAGAGAAGAGCATCTTAGTGCTGAGGTCAGCTTCTGTTTCTTCTTTGAAAGTGGAGTTCCTCTTTTCCACATTCACAATATACTCTTCAGAAGTACTGCCCATCCAGGTAGGACTAGAAGAAGGTACTGAACAATGCTCTACTGTAAATCACATGAATATTTAAGTATCACAGAAACTTAAGCGGGGGGAAGCCTGGCTGTATCAATTTTTGTCTAGGTTACATAATGCAGACTTCTTTACTCTTAATTTTTAAAAGTTGGAATAAATATTTATTTGACAGGAAGATAGTCTAAGCAGAGAGATCGAGATAATCATTTGAATATATAATTTACTAATAATTAACTTCAGTTTATTAAATTCCTTCAGAGAATCTAGGGAAAGTACACCATCCCAATTTGGCTCTCTCAAAACCACACAGCTTTAAGGACACAACTTCATACACTACAGTAACAAGCTTGGTATGCCTGGGGTATTTTGCCATTTGTTGTTCCTTTACTTTCATTTTCCTTTTTCATTTCTCACCTTTTCTCTCACTTTAAGTACACTCTATAAATTCTGAGCCAAAGTAGAGCTATTCAGAAATTTATCTTATTTTTCCATACTTTTCAATGCCCCCTCCCAAGGCAAAGAACGAATCCCCGTGAACAAAGTCTCATTCATTCTTTGATTTCAGCATCCATCGTGACTGTAGATAGCTTATTAAACCTGTATCAAGCAAACAAATAGCTTATCTCAGGGCTATTTTATTGTTCTGCTTGCCCCTCAGGCTATTTTAGCATTGCTCATTTGAGGAGGACTTGACCAACCAGCTCTGAGCCAGACTCATTGTGACAATGTTCTCTCCCTGACATTTTTCTCCCAGTTTCCTCCTCCAGCCCAGTCTTGCACAGGAAGACAATGAGCAACAGTACTGATAGCACTCTCACAGATTAACAACCACAAATCTGTCTCAAACTGGGAGAATGAAAGAACTGATAGCAGACACCTGGTTCAACAGCTAAGGCACCTAAAAACAAAGTATGACTGTGAATACATTTATCTTACTCCATAAACAACGAGCAGCCCAAGAACTCCTTGAGCTCTCCTGCACAGCGGTGAGGCTGCAAGACAGAGTCACACATCACGTAGGGATGCCTCTAGAGGTCATGCAGAGATCCCTTACACCTTGATGACAAGATGCCTTGCCAATGCAGGTCCTCGGTATGTGACTAATAGTTTATTTTAAGTCTAGCTAGTTTCATTAAGATTATATCTTAGATTCACTGTGTCAGCTTGGTTAGCTTTGCCAAAATCACATTTTAGATTGATTGTGCACATGCAGTCCCTTAGGCATAAACTATTGACCAAGCCTGGGACTAAGAGTGGATCCAGCTGCACTTAGGCTCCTTACCTCTTTGGTTCAAGGATTTAAGAAAGCAAGGGGTTCCACTTTGAACATTGTGAGTCAACGGGAGTGTCTCTTGTATGCGTGTATTTAACCCTAACACCTACACAGTAAATAATCAAGTGCATACAGGCATCTCAAATCTTGTTAAGTCACTGTCAGATCACTACATTATATCAATATTGTATCAATAAATACATTCCTGCTTCTCTCCTATGAGTGAAGTGTATAATGTAGTTGTTTCCACACTTGTGCATCTGCACTAGTGCACAGTCAAACAGAAACCTCAGTGAGCCATTACCAGGGCACCTGCCATTTCTTAACATAGTCTAGAGGCAGCCATATCTATTCCAGCGCAGACTCAACCACGCTAACTTAAACCACATGTGGCAGACTTCTTCCTCTCCATCCAGTGGCCTCATTATCTAAGGAAACTGAGCTACCAGGGTGAAAGGTTAGTGAATTAGGACTAAAATCCTGGGTTCAGACCTTGACATGCATAGCATGTAGATCCTTGTAGCTCCATCATAAACTATCCATGCCCTTCATTGTTTCATCTTCCCTGTGATTCTTCTATAGGCACCATCCTTACTCATTAATACAAGAAAATTTGAATTTTTTCATATGCCTCATTATCAATAGCAACTCTTAAAAAACGTAAATTCTCGGAGCATTTTTTGCCTGGGCTGTGAGCACACAATTAGAGCAGCTGGCTTGCAGGGGCCATTCTCTTGGTAATGGCAAATGAGGGGTGTGCCCTAAGCTCAGCAGGTTCTTTTTCAAATGGAAAAGGCTTCACTGCTCCTTTATCACCACAAAAAAAAAAAAAAAAAAAAAA
>PPHD01000128.1:39491-91561 GCA_002909625.1 Bambusicola thoracicus
AAAAAAAAAAAAAAAAAGCAGAAGAGGCACTAACAGTCAGAACACCAAAAATGTGCCAACAGATCCTGATGCCGGAAAAGAGTAGCTTTGATGGACTGTTTTCCTTGTACAGGCAGCCCGGGTAAGCTGTAAAGAATGGAGGGTACCTTCGTGAACCACAGCACAAAGGACTGAAAGGTCAAAGTAGTAAATAATTTTACTTAACAGAATGTGTTTGGCTTTATATTTCTAATATTACTTCCCAAGACAAAAGTTATTCTGAACACACTGGGTGACAAAATAGGAGTCCAGACTCTTGACAATTGCTCTGTCAGAGACCAGGAAATGAGAAATGATGCTCTGAGAAACCATTTGTCTTCCTAACTCTCTTTTAATCTCCTCCAGTCCAGTTTTTCTGGATGAGTTCCGAGTCTCCAGTCTTCTGCATGACACACATGCAACTAGGTATTTGGGAACCAATGCACCAACACAGTACCACTGCAGTGATTGGTGAGTCTCTCCAAGATTTTGGAGAGCTTTTACACACCGTTTTAATTTTCTCTGTTGAGATTATCCTACCTCAGCCTAACCTATCCACATATACAGAAAACATCTCTTTAAACTTCAGGATCTCCTCATAAGCAAATCCATATTTTTTAATCTGAAAACAAATTTATCTTCCCACTCTACACAGTCCAACGCGTCATCCACTCGATGCATTTTCTGGTCAGTTAAACAAATAATAC
Organism: Bambusicola thoracicus; assembly: GCA_002909625.1. Taxonomy (NCBI): domain Eukaryota; kingdom Metazoa; phylum Chordata; class Aves; order Galliformes; family Phasianidae; genus Bambusicola; species Bambusicola thoracicus. The sequence goes on from PPHD01000128.1 coordinate 40,217, forward strand.
AAATGCATTTTCAATCACTTAGGCTGAAGGCCAAGACTAAAATTCCTCACCTTACATACACCAAGGGTAAAACCTTTTACATCAACTCTTATCCTTTTCTGAGTACAATAAACTCAAACGACACAAAATCCTACTACGTCTTCTCAGAAAGCTAGCTGCAACTCCTCAGGGCAAAACACCTGCACATTTGTATTTCCTCTTATGTGACCTTGCATATACTTCCTCTTCCCCACTTCTGATAATTAGTAACAGACCTGGGAGAGCAGAGAGGTGAAGACAGAAAAACAGGAATTGCGCCAACTTCTGGTTTGAAAAAAATGTTCTCTTCTTAATTCTGGTGGCAAAGGTTGCATCAGTTTTCTTGCATTCCATAGCTGTAGCTATCGCCAACCTCGTTTATAAGGGAAAACTGTCAAGAGTATGCAAAAGTAATTCCAAAGCTAAAAGGCAGGAACGCTTCAGCCTCTGTCTTCTGGATTTTCATGTCTGTTGGCAGTTTCAGTAATTGAAGCAGCAGATTCATAACTCAGTGCCACAAAATATATAATGAGGTGTAACAGTACAAAAGTTTATTAGGTTAAAAGGAAACCTGCAACTATTTTGTTCAGCAAATATAGCCTGAAAGTAAAAATAATACTGTGGGAAAAAAATAAATATGTATTAGTTTGTTTTTCTCCTTGAAAATAAACATCCAGGTGCACAGTAAACTGCATATTTCAGCTCATCAGGGAGTATGCAAGAGTAGATGAAAGGACTTTTGGCTCCTTCCTCTCTAACCAATTCACAGGCTGGTCTCTGAATTTTAACAGAGCCTAGGGAATATATGGTTTTGTTCCTGTTCAGATACGAAGAGAGCCAGTCGTACCCAAAGCACTGCTGCAAGAAATAGCACCAAAATGGCAGGCAGGCAGGCAGGCATCAGCACAACCCCGGCATCATCAGTGCAGAAGAAAAACCTGTATCTGTGTGATTACTTGTGGCAGAGCCTATCAGCTTCAGGTCCAGAATCTGCCCCTGAAAATAAATATAAATTGGTCTGATTGTGCGGGAAGTACCCAGGGCAAACATTTTCAATTGCCTCTTTGAGCAAATTGAATTGTGCCTATTGGCAATATCTATCACCTCGAGAAAGGGATGCTTCTTTGCTCCAGACAAGACAGATGTGCAGTTTAAACCTCTCAGTTACCAAAATGTCCTTCCTACCTCACTGCCAGGCAAACCAGTCAGCTTTGTATGAAAACCTGAGGATGTGACATTCTGTACAACCTCCCCGGTATTTGAAATAATAAAATTCAGCTTCCACTTACAATTATGCTGAGTAGATAGCCAGGTTTTGCTTAACTGTACCTGCATGCCATTTCTGCTACCCAAGTCCTCTTCAAATCCAGAATTGTAGAAATTTGCTCACATTTGGGGCTCTTTGATGTATTCATTTTGGTTACTTTTCTGTTCGTCAGAAAGATATTTTTATCCTCTGGAGTCTGACACCATCCTGAAGAGGAAAACATTATAAACAGATTACAAGCAGCGTGCATTCAAATAAATTACATGTTTAAATGTGTCAGTTAAATTATAATGCTCAATTAGACAGCTAATTATGTTGAAAATGCAGTTGTGTGCATAAACTGATGGCCACTCCCCCAGCCTGCCTGGCTGCTTCCATTCATACATTGTCCCTTTCTAGGTTTTACCTTTCAAATATCACCTGGTGGAAGGTTTATATAAGCGCAGTCATACAATGCTCCACTGTTACTTCATTTAAAAAAAATCCTATTCATCATTCCCAGTGAGCTGTGCTACCTGCTATCAGAACTTTAGGGCCGGTAGGGTAGGATCTGTGAGGCGGTTGCCCAGATTTGTAGGGGTCAGATTCCCTAAGGGCTTTCCCTCAGTCGGTGACGTCTCATTTTTAATTACCCTCACCAAGTCATTTTAAAATCATACAAGCCATTTGTTTTTAATTTACATGCACACATGAGTTTTACAATGACCTTCTGAGTTAACATAGAAGCTGTGCATGAAACCATAATGGCAACATTTATGTTTATAAAGCACTGCGTTAAAATTGCCACTGTGCTCATTAATACAAGATAGGACCTGGAAACCAAGTAGGAGAAAGACTCTGCAAGAGTAAATGGATCAAAATTTGATTTAAGAATAATACCTTGTATGACAAAACAGATCCACATATGCATTTATGACATATACACAACCATTATGCAAGAGAGACCTTAGAGACCTTTTAAAATATATTGTCTCTGATTTACTCTTCATTTAATTTCTGTAAGTTTACTGTGTATATCAGGATCCAAACTAACTGAAGCATTCACACAGCAATATCCAAGCTCTCATAAAGGATGACTTCTGCGAATAGCTAAATGACTCATTTGGTGCTTCCAGGCTGTGACATATCTCATTTCTTACCATATGAATGGGATCATTAGTAAAGTTCATCAGTATCACCATGTTTGAAATTTCAGCAAAATAAAGACAGCATGAAACTACCAAACAGAAAAAACAGCTCCACTGCAGTTCAGCATACCAGGAGCACTTCAAACAGTCAGCTCTGCTATTCAGCTCTCAAGCTTAGATGACACAGAAAAAATTAATGCTGAAAAAACAAACAAACAAAAAAACCAAACACCATAAGCCCGACCATTTTCTTGTTTGATATTTCTTCTGAATGACCAAGAGTACACATTACATTTTAAGGTCTGAAAAAATTATGATAGAGTTTCTCCACGCTGGCAAGCCACATATGCCAGAATTATTTGTAAAATTGCTCTCAGTTAGTCTATATCTCATGATAATCCATGTAAGAGACCTGCCAGTAGAGAAAAAAAACAACAAAAATAACCCTGTGACTGCAGGTCTCAGCATACGTGGCAGCAAAACTGAGCTTCTTGCAGTATCAAAATCAACCTGGGTAAGTACTGCAAATGATATATGAGCCATGGCCTTGACAATGCAACAGACAAAAATGATCTATTGTACTCTGCCTTTTTTATTTATTACCTGTATGGTCATTCAAGAAGGAAAGCATTCATAATTATGCTCTCAGGCAGTTCTGAAATACCTCTGAAATCAGGGAATTCCAGGGTGTGTTTTTATGGCACACACTAAAAATTATCAAATTGCACTTTGAGAATAAAAATCCTGCTTAGACCCTCTTCCAAAAATTTTTATTGAAATCCACATATCAGTGTCTGACATGTCACTTTGAACCACTAGCCATGGCACAACAGACTATACATAGAAATGGGGCTTGTACTTATCATTCAGCTCTAGGTCTCCGAGCAGTGCCGGCCTGCCAAGGCACAGAGTGACACTGAGAGGGGATACAAACTGCTTAAAGATTTTTAAAGGTTCTTATAACTGTCACTAAGCTCGGTGCTCCACAACAGATTGAAAAATGTGAGAGGCTTTCCAGCTGAAGTCACGTGGGTGTTAAAGAGGATTAACATGAACAGCCAACTAGCAATTGCCAATTTCTTTCTTTCTAGTTTTTTAATCCTCCTTTCTTTATATCTTGCAATAAAACATTTCTTGCCTCCCATTCTATATATTTTCCCCTCTTGGAATAATGCATAAAGGAAGCTGGAAGCCATTTAATAGATGCATCTACCACAACGAAATTCTGCGCTATAGACTCTGCGGATGCAGACTGTGCAGTAAATCGCACTCGAAGCAGAGAGTATTAAATCACAGAACTACTGGAACAACTCAGGGTCACAACTGCTCATTTACAGAATTCGGCTGCTGTATGCTTATCTCTGCATTCTCTCCAGACCCCAGTGCGTATATCAACAAAACCTGTTCAGTCAGAAAAACACCTCTTGCTTTGCATCCAAAGTCACTTCAGACAGAAATAGAATAGAAATGTTTTGGATAAATCAAACCAAACTGCAGTCTTCACAGGGTGACACCTCCTCAGAAGGAGAAGGGAGGTTGTGCCACCTCATCCCAACAGCTGGGCTGCTTTCGCCTTCACCTATACCTTCGAAACATGAGTGACATCATGGCTTGGTCCAGTCCCGTAAACATTGTTCAAACACAACACAGTGAAATGAAGTGGGTCCAGAGTACTGTGGTTAATACTACTGAGCCAGTAGTATTCATCTTTTTCCTCTAGGAACATTTCTTTTGACAACAAACAAGTCATTTCTGGTTACCTCATTAACTACTGTACATCAGATTAAGGCCACTGGGTCTCCCAAGAAAAAGAGTTGGAACAGCCACGCATCCAAGGGTCCCTGACGCAGAAGATGCATTTGAATTGTTACTGTGTTAATGGCCTCCACCATGAATTTGCATGAGCGCTTTTCAGACATCCTTCCACTTTGGAGAAAATAAAGTTATTTTCTTTATTTTTATCTGAAATTTTTCTTTTGTGTTAGACCATATGGTCAAGAAACAAACAAACAAAAAACACACCTACCTCCCCCCTCCAGAAAAAAATCCCACAACCATTCTCCTTTTCAAATTCTTCCAGATTCACTTTAGAGTGAATTTTTCAAGGTTGTACCTTTCAACAACTTTAAGGAAATAGATTTAAAAAATAATAACAATGAACCCTGATCTTCCTGATTTCTAACTCAGGATTATATTTTCCATTAAGGTTGTTGAATATAATTCAGAAGAGCAATTTGGCATCTGTATGCACTTAAACATTTTAACATTTCTCTTTTAAATTCCTTGGGAAGTAGTGGTCAGATTTAAATGCCAAGATGAGGAAGATAAATTTCTGAATGAGACCTCTGAGAGACTGGTTATAGTGAATTTTAACTGTTATGCTGAGTGTTCTCCAGGTGGAAAAAAAAGCCAAAGGTAAAGTAGACCCCTGGTTCTTTTACATTGTTCATTTAGGTCAGAAACCTTTGTAATGCTTAAATATTTTAAAATAATTCCCCCAGAAAAAAAACATCATCTGATCTTTATTCACCTTTTTTTAGTGAAACTCTCTTGAAGTACAAAGTTGGCTGAGCCCATACGAGCTGCAGTGGAGAAGAAGTGGAACATCAGTATGGTGAGAGATTGATTCTGCACCACTAGACTGATGCTCCAGTGCAGCACCTTCCTCTTGTGTCCTTTTGTGAACAATATTAACTTGATGTGGGCCACCTCTGCTCTAAGAGATGACCCAAAATGGGGGTAGTTTAGATGACAAAATAAAACAAGAATGATAATTTTCCCACCATAGTTGTTTTATTTCTTATAATTCATAGTCTTCATTCAATTATCTTAAATCAGATAATCTATGTATCAGAGTTTAACAAGGACAAAATATCCTTCAAGGGATACCAGTTAATAGTATTTAAGGCATTAACTATCTGAATGCTATTCAGTTCTCTGAGAGATCTTTAGTTCCTGCTTATTTGGGTAGAGGTTTCTAGATGTAGGAAAGACAACTTCAGCAGAATATTGGCTTGATGATCTTTTAAAATATGTATTCAATAGCAAATAGCAATTTTTTCAAAAAACAACCCAGATGCAAACAGATTTAATGGATCACAATAATGCAAGGGTGAAAATATGGCAGATCTTCATTTTAAAGTAAAGAGCATTTGTATACTGACATTGCTAACTCCATTGCTAGCCCCAACACATAGGTTATATGTGACAAATAGAAAAGCCAAATTAAGAGGAAGAAAGATTCAGCTTCATGTTCTCCCAAGGGGACAGAGAGGAAGTTCCATGAGTACATTCTTGCATCCAGTTGCTGAAAGAAATGTGTGTTAGCTGCACAACCTCTGTCATGAACCATCAAGAAAATGCGAACCCTATACTATAAACTACCTTCAGTGCAAAATTAACTCTACCAGCTGGCAGTAGTAATCAGGAACACAGGAAATTTATATATCACACTGCACAAGCAACAGAAGAAAAAAGGAAGTAACTGCGCACATTTACTTTTTGCACAGCAGTGCAGAAAGAAATGCACGGCCAAGTCTATGTGATTTTACTATGCTTATTCCAGAATTTCATCCAATGACAATCACTGACCAACCTCAGCATCTAATCACAGAGACGCTGACAGTACTGATCATTTTATTTTTACATGGCTATCAAGTAATTTCCATTGCTTTAAAGAGAAAGCAGTCCGCCCTCCTTTGTCTCTTGGGTTCAGTATACCCATTATCAACATGAAATTTGCTCTTTCATACCTTTCATCATAGCCTTGTACTTTTGTTATCACTGTTTGCTGTGGAAATCATTACAGATTAGTGAACTATAGACATCAAACTGAGCTTTTTACTTATGTTAGGGTACATCAAGTTTTCTAATGTAGGTTTTGGTAATTTCTGCAAAATCTCCTCCCCTGTGAGTAATGAACAAGAGGGAATTTTTCACACTGCTTTTCATCCACAAAAACAATTTAGAGCCTCCAAATGACTGTGGACAACAGGTCCTGAGAATTCTGTTTTCTGTTTTCATCATCAGCTGACACTCACACTTCCCCTTTCTTGTATCCAAAGCTAATGTCACAGGTCTTAATACTTACTCAGTGTCTCCTATGCTTAACTTTAATCTGATTAATAGTCATGTTTCAGTGGGATTTGGGCTGTAAGCCCTTCAATGCATGGTTTGGGTCTTTAATTTACACATGGACACCCACCTACACAACAGAAATGCCTCAGACCGCTTGAACAGGGACAGTCACAGGCATCTTCTCATCTGGGATATCCATGCTTCTGTGGCTGCTCTGGTTCCACCATCCACCACAATTCATTTTAGGCAGGCACCTCTCCAGTCTGCGGTATAAACACAACAACAGACTCAATCCATTCTCAAAACTCAGCTGGACCCATCACAATGGAAATAAAGCCACATGGTACAACATGCTTCTTCTAGTTTTATTGTTAGACCAGAACCAGTCTTCCTCATAGAATGTGAAGCTGAACAAGAATATCACTGCTTAGGCAGAATTGTTGCATTCAGTTGCACGAAGACAAGTGACCACCAAAGCACTTGCTAGTCTCTGTTTCTTCCCTAGATATTGTTAGATGTGCAAAACTTACTCTTTAGACTGTTGTAATTCCTGTACTTACTGCAGGACACCGTACAACAAGGTTTCCCATCACAACTACATCAGCTGGCATTGGAGGGCAGAATAAATCACTGTCAACCCAAACAAAGATAGCAAAATCTCTGGCATAGAAACAGATTCACTAACAGCTGAGTAGTTTTGCAAGCTTAGCTTATGTCATTTGTCATTTTTTTGTACAATGCAAACACCCTGCACCTCTGCTAGGCAGCTTCTCCACCTTGACTATGTTAACATTGTGACATATGCTAGCGTACATTACCATAGCTATTCTAGTGCTGGCAAGGTCAATAGGAACGCTCACCATCTCCAACATTTCTTTTCATTTGTATCTTTTCCAGAGGGAACAGAAACCCTGCCTGGAGAAGGTGGATTCATTACAATATTTCTCTTTTCTTCTTTCAGGATGGGTCATCAGAGACAGACAGAGGTTAGCCTGGGCTCATAAAAAGATACAGAACATGCAGAGCATGCTGCAAGAACTGTCTCATATTCACCCCTTGCCCTATTCTAAGTTAATATGAAAACTATGCATGATTAATCTTTTAAAAATTGGAAAAGATGATGCCTAAGGCATCTCTAATCAACTTGCTTGCCGAAGTACATACAGTTCTGCTGTAGTTCTGCACAGCAAATAAGCTACATAGAATTTTAATATAGCAATTACCGCCTGCCACTTCAAGATAATGATTACTTACCAACCCATTTAAGATGCGTGCGTATATGCATCAGCAAGAGGGATAAATTACGGGCTCCTTCAGCTGAGGAGGCAGCAAACTGAGGTTTTTACCAGAAAGGCTACCCCATAGCACTCCAAGCAGGGTAAAAGGAGCCATCTGAGTGAGGCAAATTTACAGCAGAGTGTATCTGCTACTATACCCCTCTGCAGTACTCCAGGGACAAATACCCATCCAAGTTACAACCCCCAGCATTAAAATAAAGCCAGTAGGACACCAAATATCCATGCACGGACACATTTGGGAGCAGAAAAAAAACATTGATAAATGAGGAAACAGCACTAGGAAAAGTGACAAAGAGGGTTGTGAGTACACTCCTGCTCCAAGAGGAACTAAAAAAAAAAAAAAAAGCATAATTTTCCACTCCCTCACTCCTTGCTTGTCTCTCTGACCTGTCCCTGAGCTTCTCTGCTTTTCAGACACATCCATATAATCCTTCTGGGCCATAAAAGGCTCTCACAACAAAAGGTGGTGAAGTTCCTCTGCTTATCTAGCATTACACAGCCCAGCTTTAAACCAAGTGCAGCCAGATGGAGAGTCAGAGGTCACTGGTTATTTTTAAGCTCCATCTATCTAGGAAAAGCTTTTCCCATGGACGTTAACTATCAGTTAAGTAATTGTGTGTACTCTAGTGTACGTCAAGATAATATTGTGCTAGATCCAAGCTACAACAAGCTTCTCTCTAGCAACACAAAAGTAATGCTATGCATTATGATGACACAGCGATGGACAAATTTTTGCAGAATCTTGTTTTGAAGGTAGAAAAATGCGAGAAGCTGCCCCTGGAAAAGCAAAAAATATATATTATTGCCCATGTAAGCACGGCTGTGCACAATTTGCTCATACGTGGGATTAGCAGACCATGGAAACATAAAAAGAAAAACAGAAGAAACAAGTTATTACTGCCCCCACCCATAGAAGCAGTCAGCTTTGAAAAACAGCCTAGCTTTGTAATGAGTTTCACAACAGTGCATGGAGTTATTCAGAAATACAAGAGGTGATGGTGAGAAGCATTGTAATGTATCAGACAATTGTGGAGTTTCTCACCACTGTGGGTAGATGCTGAGGTAAATTTTTTGTCATTTGTCTTCTCTGAATTCTGTTTTTAGAGAGGGAACCCAATGTGTGCACAAAATTTTACCAAGATGACTGATTCTTGGTATGTTATACAGCATATTATAATTATACATATATATTTAACACCCCTTAAGATTAGTGGGATAATAACCATCTTGTCAAAAGACAACATGAAAACGCTCACAGAAGAATTTTGACTAGAAGTCTCTGAGCACAAGATTTGTTCTCCTCCTGTAAACAACTCCAAGATATCCGAAAAAGAGGAACAGATTCAGGTTTTTAAAGAGCGTTTGTTATGAAAGCTTCACATTCAATGCACTACCGTAAATTCAATAATAAGTAAGTAGATAAATTGAAAACTGTATTACAGATTAAATACTGAAAGACAGCATTTTTTCAGGCAGAAGATCTCTGAGTTACAAAATAATGGAATTTTAGAAACTCTAATGTCTTTTGCTTTGTTTATCAGCAAAGCAGGAAATGAAGTAAAACAGACAACGGGCTGATGCCCAGAAGTAGTAAGAATAATGAGGGGAAAAAAAAGTCACGATAATACTGAACTATAGGGCAAAAACATTCCAGCTGAAACTAGGTCTAACTAAGGGTCATCTATGAACAGAAACCTCTCATGAATTAGTACAGCTGCTACACCTTTGTACAAAATTACAGAGAAATTATGTGGTTACTGAGGAAGTGCAACAGTGAGCCTTCAATGCATATAAGAGGTCAGAGGAATCATGTTCAATAACACATTTTAAAATACCCTTCCTGAGCATTTCCTAAGAATACACTTTTTATTACATTTTGTAGCTTTACAGAGTTGTGGATCTCCACGCGCTTTGACATGTAATGGTGTGGCCTCATATACATGACCACATGTTTCCCACCTCTTAGCTTTGCACTTCGTGTGGCTCTAGTTCTTTCTACAGTCCTGCCTTCACAAACCATGGCTCTTGGAGTGTAGCACCATTACACCCAAAGTCAGCACCAAACATCCCTGACTTCAGAGGGGCTGTACGGGATCCAAGACAATAGTGCTACGTGGGCAGCAAGGAGCCCTAAGTTAACAAACCTGTTGACTGCTCCGACACACAGCATAGTTTCCTGAGTGTGTCACTTGTGCAGGCCTAGCAGGATTTTATTTTAGAAGAGGACTTCTATTCCACTTTCCCCCAAAGACAGCAGGTATGACTCTGAATATCTAACAGAAGATAAGACGATTCTAGAATCCTATTACTCACATTTCTACAGAATGACCTTGAGTAACAGATCCTCCACTTAAAACTTGGCTCATCCTATGTTTAAAGTCTACTCCAACAACAACACATAAAACAGGCCAGCCGACAGCCTTTACCACCAAGTCTACAGTTTAATGCATAGGTTCTGCATCATTCCTTTGCTGAAAACTTTATATAAGGGAGTGTGGGAGGTGGACATTTTGTAAACATACCATGATATGTGCCTGCATTCCTCACTCCCCTGACAGCTGCCTCATACTTAGGTCTTCTTTCTGGAAATTGCATATCATTGCATGTCAGATATGTCAGGTCGAAAAGATTTCAGAGGAAGTATTTCTACCTGCTCTGACTTTGCTGTTAGCAGTTTGTCCATCATGGACTCAAATACATTTAAAATCAAAATGAAGATGTTACTGAATCACTCACAACACTGTTCATGTTTTTTTTTCCCTTCACATTCCTTAAGATTAATATTTTCTTTTTCACTGAAACATCTTTGCTTATTTAGAGTATAACATGAGGAAATCCTGGGCGCATTAAATTATCAGGGCCACAATCCCAGCTCTTGATCATTCTTTACTTAACATTGTCTCCCTAAGCCCAGCGGTATAAAAAAGAGGAGTAAAATAACACCAGAACAGAATACAAAGAGGATCAGCATGGGCTGCAACTGGGGTTGGAACATACAGTAACTGTAAACTTGTGACAACTACATTAAAGAAATACATGGAAACACCCATTGTAAAGGAATCTTTAACCACATACAAATGACCAAAGCAAAATGCTAAGCTGTGCAGTCACCTTGGTGCTACAGCAGGCACTGCCAATGCTAGGACTTTTGCTGAATAGGAAACTGCTAATGTACAACCTTTGCAGCAAGGTCATGACAATATGCAGTTCTCATCCCATTTCAGATGAATAGCTTTTGACAATTAAACCTTTAATGCACTCTGAATTTTTTATTATTATTTTTACTACAAGGGACAGTGATTTTTTTGTGTGTTCACACTGATATCAGGCAATGCTGGCAGTAGTGCTTCTACCTGTAGGACAACAGAAGACCACAAAGTCATCTGCATTCTGCTTTAACGTAGTATTGAGATTAGTGTTAGGTAGGTGACAGCAAAAGCAGCTTCATCAGAGCCAAATGATTATAGCATTTGCTTTCTTTTGCAGTATATTTCACCATTTATATTGCATGTTAGTAACCTTCAGCAATGTCTGAGGTATCACTGAAAGCTGCACACAGGCCAAAATAGAGCTAGTCCCTAACTCCACTGTTAAGTTTCTAAAATCACCATACAATCATAGAATCACTTGAACTGGAAGGGACCCTTAACAGACATCTAGTCCAGCTCCCCTGCAATGAACAGGGACACCTACAGCTACACCAGGCTGCTCAGAGCCCCCATCCAGCCTGACCTTGAATGTCTCCAGAGATGGGACTTCCACCACACCTCTGGCCAACCCATTACAGCGCCTCACCATCCTTATGGTAAAAAACTTCTTCCTTAAATCCAGTCTACATCTCTCCACTTTTAGTTTAAAACCATTTTCCTTTGTCCTTTTACAGTGAACCCCGCTAAAGAGTGTCCCCTTTGTCTTACAGCTCCCTTTAGATACTGAAAGCCCGCTATCAGGTCTTCCTGGAGCCTTCACTTCTTCAGGTTGAACAGCTCCAGCTCTCTCAGTACATCCTTGTGGGGAAGGTGTTCCACCCACTGGATCTTGTTACAGTATATTATTATTCCAATAATATAACAGGAGAAGAGGGTAGGTATTAAGTCATTATTCAAGTCTGCAGTTGCACCTCTGTCATAACATTGTTTTTTTCAGCAGTGACACAAGGGTGTCAAAATGGTGCCACTCAAATTCAATAGGAAAAGATGGAAAAAATCTAAGTATTCCCAAATGCACAAACACAGAAGAGGTTGTACAAGTCTAAGTTTCAGTAACAGGCTTATAATAGAAGATAAAACTAAATGTAGCTTTACGCCAGTAAAATATACTGCATAAACACAAGAAAATCCCTGCAGAGAACAAGAGAAATAGGCTGCTCCTAAAACAAAGGTCTCTCATTGGTCTAAATGAATGTGCTAGTCTCATACCTGCAGAAAAAAAAAAGCAACTTCTATGTATATTCATTGAAGGGTTGACTTAACAAGTGAATCCCCTAGAGTTTTCACAATGCCCTGAGATGGTAATTTGGGCTCAGCAAGACTCCTCTTCTTGCAGCAAAAATGAAAACCTATTGAAGATGAACAAGTAGGTAGGCCTTCTTTCATTTTGCAAGGTCACAAGCATGCTGATTACAGCACGGGAGCAATTTTTGAAGAAATATTGCCTGCACACCTGAGGGATATGGTGAGTCGTGAGCTGACCTTCCAGCATTTCCCCAGCCTCCGCAGAGTTTCCAGTACCATCTCTTTGCTATTACAGAGGCAGGTTTTCTTACCATAACAATAAAAGAAAGGATATCTTATTGAGAGAGAAAACTGAAGCTGCCCACCATGTAAATGAATGGCCCCAGTCCGCCACATGTTTTAGCAGCATTTCCCCATCCCAAAGCCACTACCTACCAAGATCCAAAAGGCATGCCACAGGCACTACATAAACTAGCTGGTTTTTCAAAGGCAGTTACGATCAATACAGATCTTGTAGCAACTTTACAAAATCAGTTGTGCCAGCGCCAGTGCCCTAATTAAATTTCTGCTCAGGTAATTGCAACTCAATGAGCAGCCTCTTGCAGGCCCCAGCCACCCACCTTCCTGGTTCTCCATTTCATCTACAAAACCACTCAATGCAGTTGAGCACTCTTCAGAGACTATTGCATTTCAGCTGTGGGCAAAGGTAACTTTGTGAAGCTCGGTCTTTTCATATGCTGTAGAGTCTCAGTAAGTTGAAGTTAGCACACAAATATGATATTTTCTTTCTGAAGACATTGTAAACACTTGAAGAGATGATTTTATCTTCAGACAGTCCTGGGTAGAACTTTTCTCTTTTGACATTCAAAACTTTTCAATAAGAAAAGTAAATTCCCAACAAGATAATTAACATCAATTTTTACTGTACAGTTTTCGTAATATTGCATATCTTATTTTACAGATAGCCTTTTTTCAGGCTTCACACAGAAGAGTTCGTGAGCTCCTAGAACATCCCAGTTCCAGGGGGCTCCACAGATTGTTTGTGTCTAACCATGAAAGGTCCATAAAGTGAAAAGGTTCAATTGTTGCATCTAAATCCAGACTCAGTTGTTATCCTGCAGCTGTTTTCTTTAAACCTCTGTTTTCTTTACTGTACATTTGTTTTGGTCTACAAAGGAGGCAAAAGTCCTTTCCTCTAGAGTTATTCTCAAGTAAATCCATGGTAACCTGTGTGGACATAGCTCCTGATCCAAAATCAGAGTTAGGCCCAACATCAGAATTCACTGTCCTGGGGGTAAAATTTATGACAGCACTTAAATATGACACATTTTAATTAAAATGCAAAATGCTAGGATGGATATTTTTTTTCTTTTTATAGTTTTGTGGCCAGGCTGCTCTGTAGTAATTTGGGAGTCATCTTATTATTACGATCTTCATCGTAATTATTTTTCTTTGTTTAATGTTCAAACAAAGTTTCATTTCCATCTTCCACTTCATTTTACAGATTTTGATCTTACTAGCAGCCTGGAGAGCCTTGTTTAATTCTCTTACATGTTAGGACCAAAGAAGAGAACTAATTAAAAGGAAAAACTGCTAAGTACAAAGAAGGTTCTAAGGAGAAAAAAAATATAAAAGAGAAGTGCAACAAAAATTGCCAATAAATGCATACCTAATCAACAAGCAGAATTGTTGAGGTATTACTCCAAGCAGTTATTCTCCTAAGGAATTCTGCCTTTCCTTACTAAGTCTGGAAACAAATTTCTAACCATATTTTCATGAGGCTATAACACATCCAGTTTTCCTACTACACTGTGCATTACAGAAGTCCCAATTGTTAAGATTTGTCTGAAACCAGGAATTACTAATGTCAGAGATATCACTTTTTCCCTCACTTTCACTGAAAAAAAAATCATCTAAATTCATTAGAATTCAGGCTTTGCAGAGTCCTGCAAGACCAAATCCTCATCATTTTAGGCACTGGTGGGAATTAAGTGACGCATTACCAGCTCACATCTCCCATTCCCTTCTGTACATTCACCACGTCCTAATGAGAAAAATAATGTTGTATCTAGGGAAGCAGTATGTTTGCTGTTTTTATTTCAAAATACAATAGCTAATTTGAAAATAGGCATGAATGTACATAGATATTTTCTCTGAAAATATAACAGAATGGTTTGCACTAACTACACGAAGTCATTAATGATTGTGTTGGTGATGCACCTAAACTACTGCCCTCTATAAAAGCCAAGTTCTCAGTTAGTGGTTAAGTACTGCAAAGGTACTAAGTTAATTTACGACCTTTTTTCTGTACCACAGCGTTTATGTTTTTATCAGCTGTAGCAGCTGTCATTTTATCAGCAAGTTTTATATACCATGGTACAGAAGAGTTGCTTGTTTGAATAAATTCTGAAAACTGTGTGATCATGATCCTTTCCTATTTATTCACTTAACGTCACCTAAGGAAAAAAAGCACAAAATAATTTAGAGAGCATGTAGCTCCTCTCTGTGAACTGAAAGGAAATAAAACATAAAAACATTCTATTTAGTACAGAAATTATGAGTTCTGAATATGAATTGCATAACAATTGACATGTGTCAATCCAGCCATCTTTCTCTTAACAGCTGTGATGGCCAAAATGTTATAGCCCAATGTCCTTGATGAGTATTAAAAACAAGTTCTAGTAGACATGAGAGTACCATTCATACAGTAAGGGAAGTGCAGAATGTTTCATACTGAGGAATTTAGCAAAGCAGAAAGGCCAGGAGGTCACTGTTAACCTCTCACCACCTTGACACTGATCCACGTGCTCAGATACTGACGCCCCAGCCACTTGCAATGCTTTCAGGTGTCCCTCTGCCTCAGCTGATGTTACAGGTAGGCATGGGTATCCCATTCTTCCAGTTTCACATCTGCCAATCCTACCAAGGCTATATCAGCAATGTAAAATGCTTTAGATGTCTACAATTGAGTACCTAAATCACTACCCTTTTATCTGTCTTTCATGGTCTGAGAACCATCAGCTCATAAATACATGGCATACAGCTACTCCTGAGTGCCACTACTTTGTCTACCACAACCTATTGGCATTGGGACACTCAGTACTTTGTTTTAGCAAAAGGTCAGATTTCCCCCATCACACTTACATAATACCATGTGCTAAGATGACGTGCAGCCTTTAAACAGATGGAAGGTGGACCACACTTGAGATAAGTATATTTAACATTCAAATTTATGCATCAAATGGACAAGGCTAGGGCAGGATAAATTGTAAAGTGTTTAGAAGAAGGCAGAATTTGAAGAATCAAACTGCAGCTCCCACATCCACAACCAGGCTGCATCCCAACTCCACCAAAATGCACTCCAGGGCACACCTCCAGAGCTCCTCTGCGAGTTGCAGAGATGCCACTCCTTGTAATACTCAAATTGCATTTCCTCCCTGAAAGAAACACTAACCCCCACATACAGAAGTTGTAAGAAGAAACAAAGATTAGAATTTAGAAAACTAACAAAATTATACTCTCCAACTATTGGGGTTTCAGGAGACTGGCAGAAATTACCAGCACAGACACTCGCTTTGAATTACAAAAAGCAATAGGGAGACAGACTTGTTAAGCTTTCAAAATTGCTTTCATTCCATTTACACTGAAGAAATCACACAGTGCTCAACACTTCTAATTTTCAATCACAGCTAGCCAACCTTGATCCCATGGTCTCCTATTAATTTTTCTTTCTCACAGACCCAAGCAGCTATATTAGTTCACCATTTTAACGTGCTTTCACCCTGTGTAATTTAAATTCCAATGGCCAAACTGTGAATTTCTATTGCAGGCATCTCTTAAATTGGATGTAGGGACTTAGACAGCTGCTGTTATCAGGGAACACTCGATCGTTTATTACCGATATGCCTGTGGTGCGTATCCAAGACAGTCCCAGTGTTTTACATATAGCAGACAGTTCTGCACTTTCAACGTTGACCAGAGCCAAAAGGTCAATACGTAAGAGCTGCACTATAATGTAAATAACATCATATGAATGCCAATGTTAGTGCATGGACACATCCCGAAGCAGAAGACCCCTATGCCTTTTCTTCGAGTGCTGCTGCTTGTGATCAATTCCACGTGCACCCCCAAATCCCGTAGGATTCATATCCTATTATCCTGTAGGTATAAACAGTAACACGTGAAAATCAGGAATTCAGTGTCAGGTTTTGTATCAAGTTATCTTCACCAAATTTTCTAGTAAAGCCAGTGGAAACACTTGCCATGCCTTGGTGGTCTACAGCTTATACAACTGTGGCCACGGCCCCAGTTTACCTTACGGACAGCAGAAAAGCATTTGCAATCAAAAAGCATTATTATTACATTTTACAAGAAGATAAACTGAGAAAGGACAAGACTTCCAAGCAAGCCTGGACTTCAGCTAGGTGAGTATTCATATCCACAGCTTTCTCACCCTGATGCTGCTACTGCTCTTTGGTTTAAGACATTTCTGAATTTCCCCAAAGATATATTTATATAACTGCCAGCTACTAGGTTTAGATGAGTAAGCCTTCATAGGTCACACAAGTTAGGCTTCATATCAGCCATAGATTTTGCCATAGGCTCTGCTAAAAAAGCATGTTAAGGTCAGGATCATATGACCTATTTCACATCACTACATGCAGAATGAGACCAGTCTTGCCCCAGACATTCATCTTCATTCCACTGACTGTAAGTGGAGCCAAGTGGTTTCCCCAGGTGGAGGCTCACTACAGGTATTTGCAATTGAGCAAACAAGCTCCAGCCAAAGAGGCAAAGAGCAAATTGTCACCTTTCCTGCAGAGAAAGGGCTGGGTGGAGATCTTCAAGCTGGTGATGACAGCAGTTGAGAGCCACAGCAAAATCAGTCCAGGACCCAGAAACAGTGGGGTGCTGCATTCAGGACACAGCAAGTTCTGCAAAGCTAACTTTCTGGGTATGAGCTCAGTACCCTTAGTGTGAGGTGCAGGAACACCCCTTTACATCAGGAAACAGTATTTTATACCTATTTGCTGAATATAAACCATCAGATACTACTGAGTTGAGAGAACTGGGCTTGTTTAGCTTGGAGAAGAGAAGGCTCTGGGGAGACCTCATTATGGCCTTCCAATATTTGAAAGGAGCGTATAAACAGGAGGGAGAACGACTGTTTATGAGGGTAGATAGTGACAGGAGAAGGGGAGATGGTTTTGAACAGAGACAGGGGAGGTTTAGGTTAAATATTAGGAGGAAGTTTTTCACACAGAGGGTGGTGACACAGTGGAACAGGTTACCCAACGAGGCTGTGGATACCCCATCCCTGGAGGCATTCAAGGCCAGGCTGGATGTGGCTCTGGGCAGCCAGGTCCAGTGGTTGGCAACTCTGCACATAGCAGGGGGGTTGAAACTCCATGATCACTGTGGTCCTTTTCAACCCGGGCCATTCTATGATTCTATGATTCAGTGAAGCCCACTAATCATAGAATGGCCTAGGTTGGAAGGGATCCCAAGGATCATCAAGTTCCAACCCCCCTACCACAGGCAGGGCCACCAACCACCAGATCTGGTACTAGACCAGGTTGCCTAGAGCTCCATCCAACCTGGCCTTGAACACCTCCAGGGATGGGGCATCCACAGCCTCTCTGGGCAGCCTGTTCCAGCACCTCACCACTCTGTCTGTGAAGAACTTCCCCCTGACACCTAATCTAAACCTTCCCTCCTTGAGTTTAAAACCCTTTATCCTATCACTATACACTACTTAAAATGATTACTTGCAGTCTGAGATGATTCAAGGTTTGTTTATATTTTCAAGCCTAGAAAAAAATATATTATTAAAAATAGTACAAAATATGCAACAACAACAATATAATGTCCCTTGCACTGCAGAGGGTGACTTTTTAAAAAGTAGGGCAAAGCCTGTATTTTGGTACCACTGGATACTTAAGGGTAAGTTACAGTTTAATTTTTTTAAAGGCCTAAAACCTGACAGCTTGTTAACTTTACAACTACGAGTTATTGAAACCTCCCTTCCAAAACAGGTCAGAAATTAGAAACATTGCTTTGTGAAAATACAGTTTAGTTTGCAAGAGTTCAAATTTAAAGTCTTCGGGAAGTAAACTAAAAACAAACTAAAAAAAGAAGAACAAAACCTAAGAACTTTTCTGTAATTGAAGCCCCTATAAAAAAAGTACTGTTGAACAGCAAATTACCTTTTAACATTACACAATTAAATAGTCTTTCAAACAAGAAAAGATTATGTAAGTTACTGAGAAAGAAACAGTTCTTATGATTGAATGTGCCTTACAAGGAAAGATTTTGTAACTGGCGCCTTCACCAGAAAAGGTTTTGCTGATGCAAGACTTAGCAGCTTCATTTCCATCACATTCAGGTGATGCTGGGGGTAGGAACAACAGATGTCAGGCAGGACTTATTTGATGATGGCTATTGGAACAGGTTGTGCTTTCATTTGAAAACAAAGGTACTTGTGTTCTGAAGTTAGTTTTATTAATAAATGCTGAACAGAAGGTCCGTTCTCTGACTGGTTTCCTTGCATTAGTGTGTGTCCATTTTCAGGGATGTCTGGTTGTGACACCACATAAAATCTAGGTCTCCAAACTCTAAGAAATTTTTGCAAGTTAAAATCTCTTTGGAAGTTATTTAATGTCTCTAGCAGTTACGCTGAGACTTTATTCAGAATATTAACCTCAGAAACTGTTGAGCTAGAGCTCCTTGTCAGCAGTTTCCAGAACAAGCCTGATCATTCCACAGGCAGCACTACATTTATAACAACTGTCAGTCCTATAAATTTAGCCTTGGGCATTAGAAGTCAGACATAAAAGCCATGCATTTTATTCCCAGCACAACAACAACTGAAAAGGATTGTACCTGTTGTCTCCCTAGGAAGGATAGAATCATACTTTGATGTTACAGAATCCTGGTCACTGACACCTCAAGTCAGCGTACCCTTCAGAAGTCCATTAGGATTAATAGTCATATTTTTAAGGATTAAATTCAGGAGAATAATCAGAGATAAGAAATAGAATAATGGGATGAAGTAGGGAATAGGAAAGCACGCATTAGTCTTCATGCCCACATCCCATGTGTTCACAGGGGGCTGGTCAACTTCCCATTCAGTTTTCTGAGTTCCTTCTGCTTGCATAGAGAAGCTCAGAGGGTGACCATGGTTGCAGACTCACACGCTCTGGAAGCTTGAACACTTAATACATTAAATACCTAACACAGTACTACATCTGCCCTGGAAAACAATCCTGACCTGGCAGAAGAATCAACTTTATGGTTTTATAGATCTGTTACACTTATAATTAGCAGAACTATAGAAAACTAACACATGCCCTACAACACCAGTTAACATAACATGTCAGTGCTTAGCAAAACACTTCAGGCTAGGATCATTATAAACTGTTCAAATAAAGACACTGTATTGCAGCAGCTTTATCTCTGCTCCTTTAGAATTAATCAGACCTTTAGTCACTTGTTTTGCTGACTATTCAGTCC
Source organism: Bambusicola thoracicus (assembly GCA_002909625.1). Lineage (NCBI taxonomy): Eukaryota > Metazoa > Chordata > Aves > Galliformes > Phasianidae > Bambusicola > Bambusicola thoracicus. The sequence continues at coordinate 59,970 of PPHD01000128.1, forward strand.
TGGCCTTCTCAGGACAGAGTAATGCTGTTTTGGCTGGGCTGGTATGAGCATCACAGGGAAAAGAAGTGGAAGAATAACTTCTATTAAAAATTAAGTTCATTTAAAACCTGAAATTTTTGAGGTGAATACATTTCATCATTTCCAGCTTCGTGTTTTGTTCCCAACATTAACATTGTATGATGAAATAGTTTCCCTAAAAATAAATAAATCAATCACAAGTGCCAACATTTCTATGCCCTTCTCCAGTTCTTTTAAATGTGGATGATCATCGCAGGATGCAGTTCAGACTGTGCAACACATGGGCCAAAGTTTACAACCAGATCGATTCAAATCAAGTACAACTTTTTTTTTTTTATAAAAGATATTAACTATTGATCTCCTATGGCTGCTGCTATCTTAACTTCTTGAATTTAGCCTTGAATACTTACGTAGACAAAAGTCAGATGAATAGTTAGAAAATATATCAGGTCTCTACTGGAACTTTTTATAGCTATGATATGCCCCAGGGAAAAAAAAATGCTATATTTAAAAAGAGCAATGAATTCCCATTTCTGCTGTTTCAATCACTTATGACATACTACTGAATGTGGTCATTTCCAAGTTACCAAAAAAGGGTTAGCTTAGCTGGAAGGGTGATCAGGGTACTGACATGTTTCTCCATTTGCTAGTCTGGCCAAAAGGAGTCTAACACCTGAACGATACATTATTGAGCTGGACATGATATCTGCATGCAGAGAAAGCTCCCAGTCACTGACTGACAGCAGCTATTGCAGCCACTCATCCTTAAAGAAAACATATTTTCTGTTAATACCAGTGAGTGCCTCTGCCAACAGGAATTTCCAAAATTTGGATTATGTGGCTTCAACACTCTTTATTGATTATTTTTTTTTTTATCGGAGTGTGGCTAGAAGCAAGATGATCTGTTTTCTGTAATGTTCTGACCTTCCCTTAAGCTTGGCAAAATCTCAGGCATAGCTGACAGTATGGATGTCAAGTGAAAAATAGATTTGGAAAGAGCTTTTGAAAAATCATTTTCCAGTTAAAGGTCACTGAACACTAGTTAAATTATATAAGGAGAGTGGGAATTAAGATTATGCACCTTTGGCTGTTTTCCTGCTTCGCAGAACATGAGAACAATTAATAATGCAAAGAGCTTACAGTATTTAATGATGCAGAGCGCTTAGCAGAAATACCCGTGCTATTCCTAAGACACCACAACAAAGACCAAACCATCTAAAGGAGGCTTGGTTTTCTGCCTGTACTGGGTATTTTCTTGTTCCTTTGTGATTTCTGAGGGCTCTACCCTACTCACAACTTCTTTCCTGAAGAAGAAAAGATGAGCACAATCCAGAATTCCCCCTCCTTAATTAACCTCCCATATGAAGACTCCAAAGGTTTACATTCTGTCCTCAATTACACCCAAACCTCCAGCCTACTTCAAAACAAAAGTACCCAGGGAGGAGGGGGAAATTAATAATGTGCATTAATAACCAGATAAAAGAGATGGAAAAAATGGCCAGGTTCTGCACTAGAGGAAAGCTACTGGTGAGGTCTGTGCTACATCCCATTCTGCATCCCCAACATCTGCATGGATAAATAGTCTGAGAAGAAAGGAGACAACAAGGTGCCACCTGTGCAAGTGATGCTAAATAATTCAGAGCATCCTGTCTGGGTCCCAGTTAGTGTACTGGTTTCGTTGGAGAAAGGAAAGAGATGGGAACTGTGGAAGTTAATCTGCTGTTTTAACATTTCTCTGAGGTATGCATTCAAAATAACAGATGATCAAAGGTAAGAATGAAAACATTTGGTTGATGACCTCACTTACACCTTCTCCATAGCAGTTCTTAGAGTAAAAGCTGAGAAAATGCAAAGTTGAGCATATAGAAACAGGAGCTGGGGAGGATCGGCTAAGAAGCAGTGAGTCCAAAAGGTTGGGCACCTCAGGACTTGTGCCTGGCAACACCTTCCCCCTTCCCTCCTTCCGAGGCAGGTCATAGCTGTGGATTTTAATCCCTCATTACAGTGCAATTAGACACGCTGGGACGCGCTGTGCAGCAAGGGCTGTGCAGCACAGCTCTGGGAGCCTGCTGGGCTCTGGTGCCAGTCTGCCCAGGACAGCAATGAAATGAGTAAGAACACACCTAGCACCACACCTGAGTAACACGGGCACCCGCTTCAGAGAGATCTTAACAGATAAAGTATCTGATGACCTTTATTCGCATCTTGCCTTTTTGTATACTAAGAAAAAAATACAAATCTAAAATAAAATTTGGCACAAACCCACACCGAATCCCCACATGAAACTGAAGCATTCCCAAACTGTACATACTTACTCGATCAAATCTTTCTTTCTTACTCACTCTAGACACAGAGTGATCCAGTAAAGCTGAGATAATGAAATCATCCAGTTCAAAGTTTTAATTAACTAGAAAAAAAATTATCCCTCGTTCATTTAGATGTGCATAAGGTAGAACAGAAAATGAGTGGATGGGAATATAGAAGAGGAATGCTTTATCCCAGAGAACAAATAACTTCATTCTGGAGTTCTGAAAATGTTTTTCCTATCATGCAAGTGTACTTAGTGCACATCTAATTAATGTACAGACTCATGTTAGATATTCACTTCTCTGACATGCATGTTTTCTTTGTCAGGTCAATCTCAGCTCATTACTGCAGACTTAAAATGAGCAGTTAGATATAACAGCCTTATTATTGTCTTAGTTTAAGGTATGTATCTAATCCAGCATTGTAGAAGAATAATACACCTTTAACTGTAAAATAATAGGATGGGAACTGGCTTTAGAAAAAGCACAGGGCTTCTGGCAGATCAAAATTTTGAGCAAGAGGTTGCATTTCATCTTGACTATTGATGTTTTCCGCCTATTATGGACTCTGGTATTTTTATTTTCCCTAATGTTTGGAGTAAAAGGCAATTGAGATGAACTCCACTTCAGCAGAGACTGAGCACCAGCAGTACTACTACCATGCTCCTCACTAATGCATCTAAATATGAGACCATGGCTGGAAAAAAAAAAAGAAAAAAAGAAAAGAGGTGAAGCCAGACAAGAAGAAAAAAAATCTGTTTCTGATGAAACCTCTCATGAAATGTTTTAGTCCCATTGACTGACTGAATTATGTATTCTCTCCTTTCTCGTTCTCTCCCCAGTATTCATCTCACCTGAATAATCATTTCCAGAGCATCCTACACTGTGGTTCCCTTTTTTTTCAGCACCAGAGTCAATGCTACCAGTTTCTTCAGCATAAAAGACAAGAACAAATGGCTGTCTTTTCTTTGTCATGGATTTCATGCCAGAAGGAAAGGCAGTGCTATTTAGCAGCCCTATTTTTGTCATGATAAACAGAAACAGAAGCTGTTTGAGCTATATCTGTATTATCAGCGTTAGAGAGTTTCCCTCTAAAAGGCAGGAGTGTATACCTGCTCCTCAATTTAATATCTGCATGCACCCCAAGCAAGCACAATCTTTTCTTTATTTCTGAAATCTAGATTCTACACCAGGGACACCTGAACACATCACAGCTGACCCCTGCACATAGTCCAGTGCAGTTTAGCTGAAGTCCTAGAAGCTGCCACCAGATTAATTTCATTGGGAAAAACAATTCCTTCCAACTTCCTTAGGTTTAGGAGCTTGGCAAGAAAATACATGCATAATTGACAAGTTACATTAACTTCTGCTTGACTCAGAAAGATTTTGGCTGTGTCTGAGAAGTTTCTTCATATGTGATTTGCAAGACATTCGGAAATAAACCATAAATGATAGTTACCTTATTTAATAAAACCACATACACTCTCCTATAGACAAAAGCAACTTACCAAACAAAGCATAAGAAAGTATAAATTATATTCAAATTTTTAAAGTTAATCATTTTGACTACAAAACCCATAACAGTCCATGGATTTTTTCTCATGATAGCTGGTCCTTAGATCAAAAGCAACTGGAATATACCCATTCAGAACATACTGTTGACCAGGCTAACTCTGTGTTTGGGTGGCTGCTATCTGCAGCCAAATGAACACTGTATTTAACGTCTGAAAGAGCAAAATAACTCCTCAGGTGTGTTAGAAAAGCATACTGCAAGAGAAACAGGGCAAATGACTGAGCTTTATAGAAGTGCAGGTACAAATGAGTATGGAAAGGTGCAGAAGATGTAAGAGAAATTGAAAAAGCAGGAGGAGAAGGCAACTGCTGGTGTTTCAAACTGTGGTTGGCCCCCACCCTACACTGTCTGTGCCAGCTCTTGGGGAATGCAGCCCAGCTGAGGCTTGCCTCGTAGCAGGAGTTCCTTTTTGACAGAGGCCTGCAGCCAGTGTGCTAAGCACCATCCCACTGAGAACAAGCAACAACCCTCAGTCCAGGTGGGCGTTTTGGTTGAGAACAGCCCATGTTCACGGGGCCCAGAAGGCATGCAGCAGCAGAGGGCAACTGGACAGCTGAGGCTGCCACCGGTCTTCCTCCCCATCTGCCTGACAGGTGCTGCGTCTGACCCACCCAAGAATCAACTCTGAACCCACATCACTTCTCAGCCCATCATTTTATGGCAAACTGACATCAGTGGAGCAGGTAGCAAGGGCCTGGTTTCCACATAACTCCACATATACTAACATTTACACATAAAATAACAAGAGGTACATTATACTTTGGTTATACTTTGTTGTTTTGTGATTTTTTTTTCCCTGCACAACGACGGAAAAATTACAGTTCTGCAGATATCCCAGGCACCATATCCCTGATGAGCTGTAAAAGGAATATTCTGAGCGTTTTGTTCTTCAACTCTATCTGTCTGAACCAGGGCTAACAAAGAAATCCTAGAAAAGACACACACACACAAAAAAAAAAGGCAGTAAACGTTCCTAGGGGAAAAAAAAAGCAATAAGTTCCATAAGTATATGGAACTTAGACACAGGTTGCAAAAACCAAGCACACTGAACACTGAAAATCTACTCCTTAAAGAGTTGCGGGTCTGTTTGCCTGAGGACACAATATTAAGGACAGTATTATTTATAACATACAATAAAGGCACAACTTTAGGTCCTTTTAAAAAGTTACTGATATTGATCTTGGGTTCTTTATACAAGACAATATCTGTTACTTTCCTAAACATTTACTGGATTGCAGCTAAATTTATTTTTTCATATAAAATGAAAGTGTGTCTGACACAATTTACTTTTTTTTATAATGCTATATTAAATCAGCCCAGAGACATTGACAACAGAGTGGTAAATATTTAAGATTACATCTTCTTTCCTACAACATTATTCTTTTCCTTCTCTATCAGATCTACTGTCAAATAACTCAGTTCCTCCTTTTATTCTCACTCTTCAAACACTCTCAGCATCTCAGCTACGCTAAAGACCATCAGATTTCATTGGCAAGATAAGGGGACATCAGAAGTCAAAAGAGCACTTTGGTCATGGTCCAAAGTTACAGGAGTCAACAGAAAAGAAAAAAAAAAATCGTTCAACTGGCTCAACAATGAACTCCAAATATTTGTTGTCACTTCAAATGTTGTCTGCCAGAGTCTCCATTAACATTCATTACAAGTAAATGTTTATTTGAAAATGGAAACAGTAAATGGGACAAAACATGTCCAGATAGAAAGCTCTAATAATCATAATCTTTCTGCTGCCTGGGGATTGTTAGAAGACCAAAAAAAGTATTTATTTCCATTTCTCTGTCTAAGAAAAAATCAGAGAAATCTTTAGGAAAGTAACATTGTCTAGAAGAGCTAGGATAATCCTGCAATTATTGCTCTGATTTGAAATTCCCCGCAGTTTGACAGCTACCTTGCAAGAAACACTACTGATCAACACGCAATCATTACACACTTCCTTTGGAAAAAAAAGCAAATTTTAATCATTCAGTTGAGCTTAGATATGATGGCACAAAACAAACACACCCTGCCATTCACAAACATTTCTCCAGAGAAAGCTTTTGTGTTTGCTTTTCTATAATCACATGTTGGGCTAAGCAGGAGGTTGTATTACTTGGTTAGTTATGGGCTTTTCCTGCTGCTGTTTTGCTTCTCCTATAACACACTCACCTTATTTGAAATTCTGATACAAACCACAGCACCAGGGCAAAGCTCAACATTTCAGGGATCTGCCTTTAGCCATAATTATAGCCTCACCTTTGTGCTCTGCACTTTCAAGGGTGGCAGCTGCTATAAATTACCACAGGTGGAAATAAAAAAAATATATAAAATAAAACAAAATAAACCCACAGCTTTCTTGAAGGGACACCAAACAAGCTACAAGCTTGTCCACTGACATTTTCCTCCTGGATAACTCAGGCCAGGAGGTCAAAACAATGGCTGACTAACAAGACAGCATGCAGGGAAAAGGTTACCATTAATAATGCAACAGAAGTGCACTATGTGGACGAGTAATGGTAGAAAAACACACCAGTATGACCAGGAGGATAAAGGGGTCATGAAAGAAATGACTAGATGCTAGTTGGAGAAGCGATGTTCTGAAAAAGGTGCAGTGTTGTTAGCTGAACGCCCTTCCAAGTGCTCAGCAACTTCTGCTCCCAAAATATTTCCCTCAGAGGTAGCAAATACAGATGTACCAATGCTCTTACTTCATTATTATCATAAGCCAGTGCTTGGATGATTTCACTAGATGGCTTTCCTGAACAACCCCTGACTTGCACGCTCAAAACAGACAACACAAGGAAGTGTAGCTTGAGAATAGTGCTGTTCAGGCAGCTCAGACAGGAGGATTCCCTGCAAACCACAACAACACAAACAGTGGTGGATTTGTCAGCTGATGTCACCCATCACATTCAGTCCCCCCTAACAATTTCACTAGACCGTGCACTAATTCAACCTTTGGTCTAACAAATAGATATTGATATTGCCGAAAAGACTCATAAAGGATTCCTGAAGTAAGCTATTATCAGCTAACAAAGTCAGCCTCAGTGAGAAAAAAAATCCTCCATGTCCCATCATTTCAAGATCTACAAAGAGCCACATACAGAACAGCCAATTTCAGCAGCATTTTCATAGCTAGTGTTGGTATATTGACCTTGTGCCTAGCTCAGATATAGCCTTCAAACCTAGATCTTCTTTCCCTGAACAGTGGAACACCAACCTTGGGAATGGCAGTCCAAAAGCTCCACAAACAAGCAGCACAGGCGTGGTGGTGCTGATACATCAGACCTTTTGAAAAAATTAATGTACTCCACTTTTCTCCAGACAGCATTGCATTTCAAATCCACTGTGGTACAGACCTGGAAGCTTAAAGTCTGAGTGGTGCAGATTTCTGATTGCCAAAACAAAGTGAATTAGTAACATTCTGACAAAGAAAACATCTTTATATGAGACACAAATAATTTTAAGGTTCCAGGGGTGTATAATGCCAGATGTTAGTGAACTGCAAACCTCTTTCATTTTCTTACAGCTAAGTATTCTCTAATTCTTCTCTTACACTATTGTAGTCCAGTTACAGAAGGCCAAGCCTTGTATAAGTAGGAAAATAATTGCAATATTTTCTATAAACTACAAGAAAGGTACAGAGTTTAAATAATGGTTTTATAATCAACAGCCCTTTGTATCTATAGTCCATGATCAGAAAATAAAATCTGTCTTTCATAATAAAGAACAAGTGGCTCACTTTACAATTCCTTACATGAATAATAAACGTGAGGTGCAAGCCACTGATTGGGATGAAGGAATTACAAGGTAAAAATGAATTGAAATTTTGTTTTTCTTTCTGGTAACAGCTTTGGAAATGGTTTCGCAGTTCAGCTGCATGCAGACAATTCTTGTGGAGAAAAGGGTGTGTGGGTGTAAGTATGCAATTGTAGAGAGAAGAGAGAGATGGGGAAATACAGGAAAACTGCCTGTTTAGTAATCCTTGTGCTAAATAATTCCCTCTCTTACCAATGGCAAAATGGAAAACAGATTCACTGGTCTTGCATTCTCTTTCACTGCCTAACTAAGTTCACTTACAGAGAAGTCTTCAGTCACAGCCTTCAAGTACAGCACAGTAAAAATTATTTCAGAACTGCTTTGATGAGGCAGTAGGGAAAGCAGCTTCTGCACAGTATCTTCCACATATGGGAGATAACGAAAGATTCCGTTTCCTAATGCTCTTTAACTCTGATCCTGGTTTTGTGATTTTAGCTGATCCTCACTGTAGGCTACTGAAGTAAAGACTTCACAGGACTATGATTGGGACCTTATAAAAATAGCTAAGACTTACCCGTATCATCAAAAACTACTATATTTGCTGCGCTATGTCAGAAGTCTGTTCTGGCTATAATTGCTGATGTCTTAGAGATCAAACCAAGATTCATCACTGCAAAGTATCTGAGGCAAAAGAAGAAAAACTGAAGAGAAGAACTAAATAGACCTTCATAAGACAATTATAAAACAAAACTAAGACAATTAGAAATGACTACACTTATTTTAAAGATATTACTGCTTCATAAATGCTAACAAATCAATATGAATACAATGGTATGCGTGAATCAGGAAACTGTTGCTGCTGTATCTTCAACATCACCCAATCGATACGGAGAAGAGGCTGCCCTGCATTATGTACTACTTCTATCTTTTCTGAAATGTCAAACATTTTACCCAGAAGCAGAAGGACTGTGCTACAGAGACAGAGAAGACAGATTTACAGTCATATCCCAACTGATTCATTTCCAGAACAATTAAGCCACATCCTGAGACTCCAAATCTCTAATGCTCTTTATGCTTCATTGGCTTTATGCACAGCCCTAAAACTGCTATATGTTAAGACACAAAATCAAAAATGATCTGGCTTAAGTGTTCTCAACCAGTGACACTCCTGCTGCACTGCCTTTTCTAAGAGTGCAGCACTGGAGGAGAAAACATAAAGAGATGGTTCGCAGAGCCAGCCAAGGAGCTAAGCAACACTAATCCAGTGTCCCTCAAGGAAAGAGAATAGCTTTTCATATAGCTGCTTCTCCTTCTAGCCATGTGATATCTCATCTTTGTATCAGAGACGTACTAGAGAGATGAAAAGATACAAAGGTGCCAAGACAATGAGTTTTGCTAGACTATGTGAGCTCCAAGTACCTCAGGCTTAGAAATGCAAAGCAATGGAGAAGCCAGGATGCGGGCAGGTTAAGGATAGGGGTTTTGTACAACTTAAACCTTGGTGAGAAGCACATGGAGAGACTAAGGCAACAGTGCATTCAAATAACTGAAAACATGACAATCTGTAGATTTTGAACTAATGAACCAATGAAATCATGCTAGATCTAAAGCACTTATATCTCAACAGTTTTCTGCCATCAGATTTTACTCAGACCACCTGAATTACAAAACTGACAGAAACAAAATTCATCTGAGGATACACAGGGAAATGAGACTGTGTCAGTTTGTGGGGCAATTCTAATGGGACAAGTTGGCATTTTCTCATACAAGCTGATGCTCTTAAAAATCAAGAGATGGAGGGAAAATGAGCAAATGAATGAATACACGTACCTTTGAAGCATCTAACCCAAACAGTGTTACATGGTACAGGGAAAGCCTGTGCTTCTTCATGAACACATCTGTGTAAGCCAATCTGAGCAGCTGTTCTGTGACAGGCATCAGAAAGTAGAGCAGGTGGATGGAAAAAGGGTTTGGTTTACACCACAGCAAGTCTTAGGGCTCTCCAAGTAGGAGGACAGCAAGCCAGGAATGAAACTCAGATGCCTTTCTTATCTATAAAAATCCATAAGGATTTCACCTCCATCTGGACTAAAGTAAAACACTCCCTGCACTAGCCTCTCTAGAAGTTCCTGTGCTCTAAATGCCTGTATTGCCAACAGTAATGTGCATACCACAAGCCTTCTTTTCCTTGAAAATTCATTTCCTCTCCTCTGTCCACCAGAAATCAAACTGAAACAAAACCCTTTCAAGAAGATGGACATGAGGAGGGGTGACTGAAGTGATGAAGACATTGAGTTCAAAGGAAACAAATGTTTATAATAGTAGTATTTGTTATCTCACCTTTGACAAAGGTGAAAAGATAGAGCTCATTTTGCACGTATCCCTGTCACAGACAGAAAACAGAGGAAGAAAGGATATGACAGAATGACAGAGGTTCCTGGCAACTAAAAAAACTGCCTGCTTTCTCACCCTGTACATGCCAAAGAGTTGAAACTTGTCCACTTTTACCTTGTGATTGAGAGTATGCCCCAGGGTGGCAGTCCCCTGACCTAGTAGGGGTTCACCTCAGGTGACACATGGGGTCTCTGCAAGAGATAAAGCCATTCTATCAGAGACAAACAGGCACTGAAGAAATCCCAGCTTCCATCCCGTTCAGTCCACCCATTCCCCCCACTCACCCACTTCTGCACAATTTTTAAAAGGTGGTATAAGAGCTTGGAAGGATCAGAAGAGACTGCAGTCATCCCCAGTGCTGTTTTACGCAGCAACCAACACTGAATCAGCAAAGATTCCTACAGATCTCACCTCAGACTCAAGGGAGATTGTTCTTTGAAAGGGAAATGAAGTAGCTCCACATAAGCGATTGATCAAAGAGGGACTCCAAGTTATTGTTCCCATGACACCTCTTGTTAAGTTGACCTCCAGATAAAACCTGAGCCTACAAGTTGCTTATCAGAATACCTAGTGAACTGTTGAATGTCAAGTTATTGAGAGCCTGAATGTATTTGCTTAATATTTGAAAGATTATCTTGCTTTATAACACACAAACAATTGGAGGATCAGAGTAATTGTTTCACAACCACAGTGCTTTTTGTTCCCATAATCCACTAACTAGGAAGAGAAGCCAACCTGCATAATGAACAGAGGAGATTAAATTGTTAGCTGTCACACATGAGATAAAAGAGAGAAGTAATTTCTGTGCCTCTGGTTGCATGGACAGGATTCAGTTCCAGAACACATGCAGTCTTGCCAGTTCCTGGCATTATCAATCCATTAGTGAGCCTTCATCTCTCCCCACAACAATCCCTTTCCTCAAATGTCTTATTTAAATCTCTCTCTGAAGATTTATCCCTTTGTCTCATGGTGTGTTGTCCTTTGTCCAGACACTGAGGAAGAATTAAGCTCCTGTTTTCTGGCCTTTCCCTGCAGAATAGTTGAACCAAGAGATCTAAAACACATCCTTCTCTTTTTCTAATAGCAATCTCCCTTTTGGGATTCAGGGTTTTCAGAAAACTGCAGAGGTCCCTGAGAAAATGTTGGTTCTCAGTAACACCACATATACTTCTGTGACATAGTGGAAAGAAACCAGTTGTGATGATAAGAGCGTCATTATGAGTGAAATGTACAAGAAGCATTAGATCACATTAGAGTTTTGGAATTTTTTCAGATGAATCCATGATGCAATTTAAACACAAGAAATTGATTTTCATGTATAACAGAGAAAAAGTAGAGAACTGTAAACAATTATATATTAAAGACTCTCAGATAAACCGGTGAGAAACACCCACAACAAACATCAAGATGTCTCTAATTCAAGTATAAACTATTCAGCTAGTTCAAGGCACAAAGGGTACATCTCTATGGCCTGAAATATCAATTTTTCACATATAAAAACAATAATTAAAGTTTTACTTCTAGACTAGCACAAGAAGACCCACCACCAAGAAAAAAAAAAGATAATTCTATGTCTCACCGATGAGCAGACAAGGATTTTGAGTATCCTCAGTTGAAACTAAAACTACGTAACGTGTCTGTTCGTATCCACTCCCTAGAAAAATTCAGTCAGCTGTAATTGGAACTCAATCCCCTGTTCTGTGGCCATAGTTTATATTTGTAGGATCCCTCTAACTTCAAAAAAAAAAAAAACACCTAAATGAACCTGTACTTGCAGGCAAGTAAACTCAAAGCAATGCAGAAAATCTGGACCACAAAAGCACATATAAAACAGTTTGTAGAACAAATTTGAGCCTAATACATTTTTTATCCATTGAAGAGTTAATAGCTGTGCAGACAAGCAGCACTCCAACAAGAATCAGCGTAAGCCAAAGTGGCAGTGTGTGAAAATTTTAATTTCAAATTAAATTCTAAAGGAAACTTTTCTTGTCTGTCGATTTAGATGATCCCACTTGTTCTGCAACACATGGGAAAATCTTCAGTTACTGTACTGAAATGTGACATTCCTTTGGCAAAGGGAAAATACTGACATCTATCTTGGGTCAGTGGGACAAGGCATAAGCCAAAAGAAACTGAAAATGGATCAGAGGAATCAGAACCTAAAAATACATCTTTCTTTCCTTTGGCAACACAGTTTAAGGTGTCTTCCTATGATTCAGAGGCATCTGAAGTGGAGTAAGATGAAACCCAGCACCAGTAGTTTCCTGAGAGCACTCATATGTATGTGTTTCATTGACAGAACTTAAAGAGGAACCTAGTTTGGTCAAGAGGAGAACCAGCTCCATGGCTGAAGGCAAAACAGAAGATGATAGTGGAATCCATTAGTACTGGGAGAAGAGAAAATCTAACAAAAGGTAAATATTACAAATGAACACTAAAAAGGGAACAATAGACTTTTGTTTTACTTTAAAGTTTTTCAGGTTTTTCCTTAAAAAAAAGATCAAGAAACAAAGAATAGTATCTCGAAAGGTCACTGTTCTAACTATAGATATTTATTATTAAAATCTATCTGAAATCACAATGTAGCATTTAGCAAACTGAATTTCAGTGAGCGTTCAGCTGGAGATTAATCAGACATAAAATTAAAATAAAATATATATATTAACAATAGAATGTATTGTACTGATTTGCCTAGACTGAAAAATTAACTAGTTATTAGTTCCAGCCCAGTCTTTGTTGTGATCTCATTATGAATTCCTGAATGAAAAACACTTATCCTCTTTTCCTGCTGAATGTGCTATTCTCTGTCTTAGGACATCCATCTCCTGTTGCTGCTGCTGTTGTTGTTTATTGAAATGCTTCTCTGAATGTGATAAATGCGTTACCACGCACGGGTCTGGCAGCAGTTTGACATACACAGTCGGCAATTCCTGTAGCTTTCTTTCTTCGTTATGGAAGATCTGTAACTAGATTTGTTCCCCAAATATGAATGAGATTACCTAGAAAGCCAAGAAGTTTTTAGGTTTGAGGCAGCCCTAAGTCATCATTTAAAAGAAAATATTTTAAAGAACTACTCTTGGGGGCATCCAGCTTCCCATTTCAGTCTCATGAAGTTCCCACTTCAATCTAATGCACCAGTCAGTACCTCCTCACTGCAACACATCCTCCCATTTCAGGGTGACATATAAACCTAATCTTAACAAATTAAATACTCAGGCTACTTCTTCACCAGGACTTGACTCTATTTTCAGTCATTCAAAAAACAATTTTCCTAATGAAGACCCAGTCCTCTGGGAAATGAGGCCCAAATTTGCTCATCATGGCTGTCATTCACCAAGGTACTCAGCATACACCATCATCCAAGACAGGTCCAGGTCATGCAGGAGTATAGAGAGCAGCCTATGAGTGCCAATTAGTGTTCAGATTTAAGCTGACTCAGCTGCAGTAGTAAGATAGTCTAAGTTTTTTGTGTACCAGCAATTTTCTGCTTTCTTGTGCCTATCCTCCAGCTATTACCATGCTTCACTATTAAGATCATTTTTTTCTCCCACTTAATTCCAAATTTAGCTATCGCTTCCTTAGGCTCCTGACTTTTCTTACCTGTTCATCTACTTTTTGTATTACAGGCTAATGATCTGTCAACTAATATTAAATTATTTGCTCTCCTAATTGCCTATTTTGAAATAATGGATTGTGGAATAAGGTGGCTACCTTAGCACTCTCCCTGTACATTTCAAAAGAAGAAAGGATTGAAACATTAGAAGTGAAAGGCTGAAACCCCAAGAGAAGCCTAGTCCTATTTATTACTCACAAAAACACGTCATCCACAAAATTTAAACATTTTACAATATTTCTGTAGTATTTATTTTTTGTTCACTTCCAGTATCAGGTGCTTTCACTATGAAGCCTAAGAGGTTTTCTCATTTTCAGCTCAAATGTTCAAAGCATGCTGAACATTTAATACCACCATAACATTGTACAGGAAAACAAAGAGGAAAAAAGAGTGGTTGAATGCACTGCCTTTTTTATTTTTCATCATAAAAATATTTCCTGCATGCTAAAAAGAAAAAAAGAATTTTAAACTGCTGACCAGGTTTACGATCAGTTGCAACACAGAGTTACACAGACAATGTACTCAAGAGCTCAAATTTTCCAAAACTTGCAGAACCTCTGTTAATGTCACTCTCCCTCATAACAGGGAAATGATAGTAGTAGAGTTGCCAATGAAAGGTACCCGTACAGGAAACAAGGTCCCCTACCTGTCTCCTCCAAATCCCGTAATTATTTTTCTTGGATGGATTTTTGTTCATGTTTTCAACTCTTCCAGGACTCTACAATGAATCAGTTAAACCAGTGGAGCAGTGTGGTTACCTCAAACTTCTGAATAGACCAAAGGTGTAAAAAGACATGGAAAAACACTGACTGAAAACCTGCTGACAACTCAGTAGAGACATTGGAAGGAGCCAAATAAAGCTCCTCTCTTTCAGAGCACAGATTTACAAAATAAATTTGCGCCAACACCCCACCAAGAGCTTCGTTCTTATTTCATGAACATGAAATGCAGTTTGGCAAAAAAGAGCATGTTTTGGAGAAGAGAAAAATGAAATCTTGCATCATCGCAGGGCACTCACAAAGGCTGCGAGAAAATGACATAATATCAGTTACACAGAGAAGTTGTGGTATTAAGGCCATTCACAGTGGGATTCCTTTCTTTTTGCTCCACCTTTGAACTCATACACTTTGTTAAGCAAACCGTCCCAACAGAGAGAGAAAGATCAAGATGGCATGATGCTGAGTTAAGTCTTGTAATGCAAATTTTGTATGACTTCCTCAATAAATTTGCAGTAAATTTTCACAGATTATTAGTACATACTGAGCGATACGTCTACCGAAATTCATTTCTTGGTACACAATAAAGTTCATTTTAAAGGCTAATATGACAGATGGATTAATGCAGAACATTCCTTAGCTTTCGTTTGTTTTTATTATTATTCTCTAAAAGAAAAACCTCAGTAAAGTTTCATGGCACCCTTAAAGTCCTTAGTAATCTGTGACATTAAACACAGGAAGCCCAGGAAGATTTTAGCTATACCAAATATTCTTAAGATAAGCAGAAAAAATAAAATAGGAAATAACCAGAGAGACCATAAGCCTACATTGATCTTTAACCTAAAACCCATGATTATTAAAAAAAAAAGTCCTAAAATAACTTTCGAACAAATCAGAGATAACGTAAAGAGAACTTTAATTTTCCTTGTGAATTGCAGTTAATTGCTAACAAAAATACCTGCATCTGTCAACAATTAAAGATAACTGAATTTATCTTCTTAAAAACATAATCACAAGGCACTTCATCTCTCATCTAATGATATAATCAAGAGATGATGAAGAAACTCTTCTTTAAAACGTTCATTTTGCCCTTGAATTCATCGGTTTGAAAGTCTCCACCACTGCAGCCTGCACATGCGGCTGAAGGTAGGCAGGACAAGAGCAGTGTCACAGTGGGACATGCAGACCATTTCATTAGCATGACACTTCACATCAGGTCAGAATTAGCCATCTGCAAACAAAGGGAATACCTTTTTTGCTCTTCCCCAAACATCAGATTTCCATGAGGGATGGGTGGGAGTTGGTTGGTTTTATGCAAGAACATTAATATCTGACTGTAGTTGCTAACAAAACTGTGTCACTCACTTTGCTGAAATATTGTGGGAGGGCAAGGCATGCAAATCCACGTCCCTTTAATTATGTCCTTGTGCTCTCAGGAGAAAACATTTCCTAATTGAAGAAAGTGGCCTGTGGTGATACTTAAAATTTCAGTCTTTGAATCATGGGCTTGCGTTTTTTTCACAGTACCCACAGGGCATGAAACTTTGTGAAAAATAAGCAGATATTGTTAGGTAATGCCTTGCCCACATGCTTAGACTCGCAAACAATAAAACCAACTCACTATAACATCAACATTTAAAAGCCATTATTTACTACACATAAAATAATAAGTAGTAATAATAGTAGTAAAAATGAAACCACGTGTCACTGTTGAAAACTCCAAATATGCCATAGGTACAGGGAGGTCACAAAATCAGAAGTTTCAATGGGAAATTATGTTTCCTGCCAATCTCCTCCAGCTCCATAATTTTGTTTCCTTTCATAGAGTTTGCCTGAATATGGAAGAGATGTAGTGCATATTCTAAACAAGTCTTGGAGATCACCTTTTTAGAGCAGATTTCCTCTTAAGCAGGAAAAAGTTCAATATCATACTTCTTCAAAACAGAGGCAGGTGCCGCACAAAGGAAACAGCTACAAATCATTTAAGAACTGGATTCCTGCCCAGCCTCAATGACAGGGGTTAGAATTTCACTGGGATTCAGGAAGCTCTAATATGAATTCAGGTTTTTGTGTCATCTGTTAAACAAGATGCCCATTCTGCTCATGGATGTCGTTTAAAAAAAGATGTCGTTTTTACCCTGCTCAACCTGGGAACAAAGGAGAAAGATTCCCACTTGGTTGACTATCACAGACTGCAGTTAACAGTGATACCTTCCGGAATTTCAAACAGCCCTGAGAGGTTTGGCCACTTCCATGCCTCCCAGCTGCAAAGGAGAGCATCCGTACTGGCAGGGTCAGCATCGTGCTGAGCAGGGCAGCCTTGCTCATGCAGAGTGGCAGGTGACAATGAAAAGCAGTGGGTCACCGTATATTTTGCAAAAGGTTTTCAAGTCACTTCTTCCTTTTCCTGTGAGTCAAAGCCTGATATAATGCACAGAGAATAATAAAAGAGACGCCCCTAGTCTTTAATTTCAGGTTTACAACACAGAAAATGTTAATGGCAGTTAAATTAACTATTGACATTTATCACAATAATTTGCTGTGCTGCCTATGACCTGCAAAACAATGTTGGGATAATAAAGGCTTGGGGACTTGCCTGAGCTGGGAGCAGCCACTGTCAGTTTGCCCATCTAATGTGAGCCTCCTTGATTTACAAAGAGAACCCAGTGAAGACTGTTTTACCTTTGAAGTAGGCTCACACACAGGCAATCACATCAACTTTCATATCCATTCTCTCCACAAGTATATGCAAAATTAGGTCCTGAAAATTGTTTTTAGAGGAAGAAAGCTAAATTGCTACTGAATGTTATAGCATACAAAACAAGCAGCCAATGTGACATCCTCACAAGAAAAATGCTTAAAAATGTAAAAGATAATTTGCAGAAATAAGGCTAGCTTCAAAAATATGAAGCAATTTTCTTCTAAATGAATTTTAAGCCAAGTAATCTCTTCTCCTAGGTAACAATTGACAGGACAAGAGGAAATGGCCTCCAGTTGTGCCAGGAGAAATTCAGGTTGGATGTTAGGAATAATTTCTTCTCAGAAAGAGTGGTGAGGCACTGGAACAGGCTGCCCAGAGAGATGGGGGAGGTCACCATCCCTGGAGATGTTTAAGGAAAGGGTAGATGTAGTACTTTGGGACGTGGTCTGGCAGGCAGTATTGGTGGAGGATGGATGATTGGATAAGATGACCTTAGAGGTCTTTTCCAGTCTTAAAGATTCTATGATTCTAACACAAAGGAGACCCAAGACAAGAAGAGAGAATCTTTTTGACTTCTAGATTTGTTCTGTGAAGAACGTAAAAACTTGTGGAATATTGCAGCTTTTCTTTCAGAATAATACTTAACATTAGAAGCTAATAACACATGGCAGGCAGGCAGTTCTGTATTTTCACAATGTAGATTCATTCAATTCCACATCATGGACATGCAGTTGTAAACACCTTTTTTGACATTAACAAAACAAAGAGAACATAACAGCTAAAACTTTACATTCTGTAATTTTCTAAGCAGAATATTGCTATTAACATGACAGAGTTTGTGTGCCCTACGAGAAAAAGCAAGTTAACTCATATCTTATCATGAGCTTTGGTGCCCATGCAGGAAGCCTCACCTCTGGTGTTATGCCTCCCAAGACTTGATCCTTGCCTAAGGATTATCTGCTGAAGCCTGGCCCATTGGAGACTATCAGAGTAACCTGGCTTGAGAATTACAGGGTAGGATGCTTCCTACATGCCAAGCCCAAGTATTAGCTGACTGTTTCATGAGAACATATTCCAGAAGAATAAGGGACAACGAGATGGTGCTTAGCACTCTCTTCTGTGTTTAGGCACTGGACAGTAGGCAGTATTTACTTAAATATACTTTTTGCTAATTATGTGATCATGTGGAATAGGTGGAATGATGAAATCCATCACAGTCCTTAATTAGTCCAAATTCTATTGAATTAAAGAGAAGCTTTGCCTCTTTAAGAATTCAAGGCTCAGATAAGTCTTCCTGCACCCAGCAGTTGATCATTATTTTTCCCTTGAAGGCTGATTAATTGCTTATATACTGTAACTATTTTCCTGGCTTATGTAACTGAAATTCTTTTCGTGCGTCTCGTCATTTTTATTTTCTAACCAATCTACTGGCAACAGCATCCTCCTGCCTCAGCAATTCCTATAGATTGAATAAATGTCGCATGAAAATATGTTTCTCTTCATCTGTTTTAAACTTGTTGCCTTTTAATTTCAATGTTCCTTTGGTTTTTTTTATTATATGAAAGAGTAAAAAGACTGAGCTTCTCCATACCAGTTCATATTTTATATAACCCTAACATCTCCTTCCTTCACTAGGTCAAGCAAGCCTTATAAATACCTCTTTGCTTGTTAGCCCCTCTGCTTCTAATAATTTCCCTTGCCTTCTGAATCTCTTCTATTTCTGCCATGTCCTTCTGCAAGTAATTCAACTAGAGCACAGTCAAGGTTAGGAGAAAGATGTACCTCTGTTTAGATAACGCCAATTAAATATTTCCTGTGTAATTTTGTGTCACTGTCTAACATACCCCATCACTTCACTTGCTCTTACTGCTACCACAGACCCTGTCTCCACCTCTACTGCACCGAACCTTTGCACCTCATAACCCCAATAAGTCAACATATTTCAGTACATTCACCCTGGAGATCAAAGCCTGACAACAAAACACCCCAGCTCACACTATCTTCTACAGCTCATGTTCCGCCACCCCTCACACAAAGAGCCCATGACTCTGACTGCAGTCCCCGAGCATCACTGCAAAAGCACAGCAATTACAGCACCCTGGAAGCACTGCAAACCAAGACCCTGCCCTCACAAAAACTTACTCAGTGTTCACAAGAATTTACACTTCTGCCCAGAAGCCTGCTAAGGTGAGCATCATATTTATTTCTGTTTCTCAGTTTTAATCACCTATTCCCGTGCACAGTATGTGGTAGCCATCTATTTGCAACATTTTCTAAGGTAGTGGTTATTTCTATTATGAAGGGTGCCCATTTCCCTCAGCATATAGGTTAGTCAGTTTTTTGTTAGGTTTCTTTTTTTTAAACACTAACAGGGCAAAAATGCTACCTACAATTACAGTTTCTCTGCCATAAATTATTAATCTCTCTCAAGAGCCCGTTTGTTTCAGAGAGAGAGAAAAAGGATTGTTTACCTAATAAAAGAAGAGCTTACGATCGTGCCAGTAGTTTTCAACACCGATTTTTTAAAAAATCTAATAATCTTGCAGTACTGGAAAACACAGAAGTATTTATCGTTTTATTTGGTAGAGTTTACTTTTAGGTTAGGAGATATTTTCTCAAGGTGATTGATTTTATTTTTGATTCATATCTTATTTCCCCACGGTGTTGTAGATTAACGTAGAAATATATATAGTATGCTGCATTTAACTCCTTTGCTACCCTCTGCTAAACATATTGTGACACAGTATTTACGTTCAGTAGATCACTGCCCTGAAAACTGACCCAGAGCTCAGGGCTCAGCCCACCAGGATAGTGAAACTCATACCTGCAGCAAGCCAAGAGCTAAACTTGAGGATGGAAACTGTCTTGTCTCATCTGATCCACACAGACTGGAAACTCATCTCAACTGACCAGTTCTAAAGATTCTAGGCAGCCTAGTCTAGTGGTTGGTGACCCTGCACATAGCAGGGGGGCTGAAACTGTGATCCTTTTCAATCCAGGGTATTCTATGATTCTATGATCTAAAGCAGCTTTCTAAGCAATTTACAATACAACTGTTACATATACCATTTGAAATTTAGAACTTTTTTTGTTTTAATTCTCTCTTTTGGAGGTGATATGGGCATAGATTCTCTGGTATTTTTGCTCATCGATACCTCAAAAGCAGCTAATCCACTGTGTTTCAGACTCACTGTCATACATCTCTGAGATCCCACAGCTGGAGATGATCAGATGTTCATCATCTGACAACAAATCATTGACAAAAGTAGGAAGGCATGGAGCAATCTGTCTAGAGATATCACACTTGGCTCTATTGTAGTTCGTTCTCAGAGTGAAATCCACATACTGTTTTTGAGAAGACCTTCCATGGAAATAACAAGCTAACCATAATAGGAAAAAAAAAAGAAAAAGAAAAAAGGAAGCACAAAGTCCTTGACCGTATTTCATTTCCTCTCATGGCCCTTTCTTTTGTAAAGCATTTGAAATGCTATAGTGAGAAGTTCTTTTGAAATATCGTAGACTGAATTAGATCTGTAACGTGACGAAAAATTAAAGGCAGATGCCCAAGCAGAAGAAAATGCAATTAGATAGATACTGGTGCTCCAGCTGTCTGAGAACAGAGGAGACAGATAATGGGGTAGTAGGTAGCAAGGCAACATCTAAGTGGCTGTTTCGTAGATGGTTTACTGTGTCAAACACTTTTCTTCTACCCTACCCCATCACTTTGTTCAGGTTCCTGTGACAAGAAATAGAGGTGCTTGTATGAGGGATGAGCAGTAGCACTCACTGACCAGGTTTGCAACCTGCCTGGCCAGGAAGGACACAAAGGTTTCTCAGTGCACCATGGAAGCACCATTTATTTATTTTTCCTCCCCTAGGTTACTTACTGTTTTGTGTCAGCCTAACCTACTTGCAGGTCACAACAAGGCATGCGTTTAGGTCTCTGCCTCTGAAGGCTGCAGATCTCCATGAGCAAAAGCATTAACAACTCCATCAGAAGAAGCTTTGTGAGCCAAAATCAGAGTAAAGAGGGACCTAAGTAACATCTGACAGGTGTGCATAGGGCTACTTTACAGATTTAAAGTCCCCACATGGAAAAGCAGCATTTTTTTTTTTTCCAAAAAACTCAAGAATTAAGCTGGTAGAATTCTTAGTGCTTGGCTTGTTTGTTTTTCTTTTATTTTATTAGGGTTTTTTTGTTTGTTTGTTTTACTCAGAAATATTCCAATACCTGTTTCTGGAAATATTCTCCAAAAAACCCAAAAGCAAACAAACAAACAAAAAAAACCCTTTAAAGTACAAGAGCAATTTTTTGAAATCACAGACTAGTTTTTCTTTTGGAAAAAAGAAGTGTGTTAAGAAAATACAAGTGTTCTTAAGGTTCTCCACCTGCTGACTTGCAATTACTCACCAATCCACTAAAGTCATCTTTGATTCTCCAAAAGAGGAATTCTGGGATTTGTGCATGAAGAAAACAGATCTGGATACTACTGAGAACAGAAGGAGCCTATCAGAGCTGCTGTCTGTGGTAGCTGTCATCTTCATTTGTATTTCTGGAAAAGAAAAATACATCTGTCTTTTGTGGAAATAAGCATACAGTTGCCATCTAGAAACAAACGGGTACTGAAGTGATGAAACAGTTTTCTGTGGGCATGTACACACTGTATTGCTTTTAAGACTTCCAAGGAAGTGCAAAGTAAGCTAGTGCACAAAGTGACACACCAACAGCTACACAGGGGGTTCCTTAAAATCATGTGGGCACAGAGAAACAGTGTTGATGAGCTGGACTAATTAGTTCTGCTTGAGTACTAGGCATACGTACCTATAATGCTTCAAGGGAACTCCGCTCACTGCAGCACTGTATGGTGTATTCACATCTCATAAAGGAAAGAGGCTGTGTTTGTGAGAGAAGCTGCACTACTATAATTTACCAAGCAGTTTCAGTTCAACCACTCCCATTATGGGAGCTTCACCACTGCTTTCAGTGGGAGCCAGTTTAGGCCAACACTTGTACTTTTGATCAACCCACCCTAAAGACAAATATTTCGGAGTAAACAATCTCAGCAGGAGCAAATAAAAAATTAAAAAGAAATAGATAAAGAAGACTGCTTGAACTCAGACACCATGTAGGCAGTAAAAACCGGGTGGGACATTTCTCCCGATGCAGTCGTTTGAAGATGAGGTTTCATGTTGGCTGTCAGGAGTCAATCTTTTCCATACAGTGGGCACTGGGAAAACCCTCCAGTTTGTTTTACTCAGCATCAGGAAGAGAAAGTTTAGTGCCTGTCCCTGTGCTGCCTGCCATATAAGAGATGCTAGTCAGGATGACCGGGAATGAAAAACGAGATACACAGATGAAAAGATAGCTAAAGCAAGAAAGAGCCATTCCCAGAAACTAGAAGAGACAGAGTCAAACTTTCTCTGGTCCTTGAACGCCACAGAAATGTACCACCCCAGAGAGAAAACATGATCATATAGTTATTAATACAACCTTGTGCAGGAGGTAGCCTGATTTGCTGAACAACACAGTAGGGATTGAGAGCCTGAGGTCCTCTACCTCTAGAAACCCAAATCAGTCGATTTGTTTTATAGCTGAAACAGAATACAATTAGACAGTAACGCAGTATTCACTGCTGCACCAACACCCACATAGCAAAACAAATAAATCTATATTATTCATTTGGACTAACAGAAAGGAAGAGTAACTTACAACCTCATTGTAAGGAAACACTGTCAAACAATCAATGTCTCCCCACTTTGCAGTCAATAACTTTGCTCTGCTTTGGTTTTTTGTGGATCAGCAGGAGACTGTTATTTTGTGACAACGTTCTCCCATTTATATCATCTCTTCAGAAACTGTAGAAACTCCCAACTGGCAGGATTTTACCAGTAAATATTGATTTAAGATAAAAAAAATAAAAATAAAAACCCCATACCGGCTCTCTAACTCAAGTGAAAGAATCCTTCTTGAAAGTAAAGAAATGTTCTTCTTTTAATGAAGAACAGTGTGACAAGGGGAAAAAATCTTCTGTAGAGTTAAAGCATGTTTGCTGCTAAATAGACTCTTTGTATAATTAGGATTTGCAAAGTGGCAAAACACAATCCAATTAAGTGAGTTAGGTTCATATGATTAACATCAGACTGCCAGTATTGCTCTCATAGTTCATCAGTAGCATTAGTAATTAGGACATCACTAAGCAGAGACATCTGACCTTGCCTCAGCCAGTTCAGATTATGGCTGCCCCTTCTGAACCCTGGAAGAGCCTCACACTGCTTACTTCTTTCCTTACTTAACTTACTGATGAACGCTTTCCTACCATGTTCTGCATCCTTTGAACATCATTCCCTCAGTCGTCAGCCATCATCAAATAATTAGCGCCTCTCTGACCGCTGACCGATGATCAGAAAACTGGAAGTGGTTAAACCAGCTTCTGGCAGACATATTTTTCTGTTCGTACTCTGAATTCACCACAATATTAAAATCAGTGCAGCGCAGTGGGTAGAAAAGCGGCCAAGAAACAATTCTAAGTTTCAAGTAGCAAGAAATAGAAATGATCTTTTCTCGCTAAATGGTAACCACGAGTGGAAATGGTGTCAAGTGGAAGCGGTGTCACAAACGTTGCTCAACAGCAGCTGGGTAATCAGAACTGAGGGGCTATCACAGGGAAAAAAGGATCTGTGATTCCAGCCCTGGCAGCATCCCTGACCCATGACAAAAGGACAAACCATGGTCACTGATTGCTTTGCTTCATAAGCTGCTGCTTCTCCTTCACAGTGCTGCAGTAGCTGTGACTGCAGCACTTATTATCTGGGGCAATTATTTCTTCTAAGCAGAAAAAGAGAAAGACCTTCCAGATACTATTTTCACATTATACCTTTGTGGTTAAGTACCCTTAAATTTACTGCCAACAGAATTGAAGACTTTAGAAAGTACCTGCAACTTTTTGTCAAGATGAAACAGTAACTGATAATCATAACATAGAACCTCTAAATATCAAGAGTAATTACCATACAATCAACTTTTCTCTAGAACAATGCAGCACATCACCTGGTAAGTATAAGAAACAAAACTACTTTATCAAATACTACATTAATAACTTACAGAGCACAAAAAAATCCTATTTGACAGTACAATTTTTCCATCTGACACTACAGCTCCTCTCCATATCCTTCCTAGTTATGACTGCCGTGGCAGACATAAAAATACTGAACACAAACTAAATGGAGGTCTTTGAGGATAAACCCCAGTAGCCCAAAACCAGTTACAACTAAAATGTATCTACAATATAAATAAGATGGTAATAAATGAACTAGCGACAGGGAGACAAACAGTGAATTAAGCAAATTAGTGGGAAAATGAAACCTCTAAATACAAAAGAAAACTAATTATGGGATTAGAAGGAATTAAGTGACAGAGCCTGTGGTGACACTGAACATTACTCCATAATCCTCAAGATCGCCCTCTGTTCGCTGTTTCCAGTCTTTCCAGGAAACATTCTAGAGAACAATTCACTGCTGCATACACCTCTCCAAAGTCTGTTCCATTTCTCAATCAACCAAACTGCTTCATAGCTGGCGCAAATCATTTTCCAAAGAAAGTACAAGCAACGTACCATTGCTCTGCACTCCTTCTGCGATACTCTTCTTTTCCTCATCTCCTTGATTTAGGTCATTTAAGCCACTGGAAATGCAAAGGCCAATGATGCTCAACTTTGCATGGACGTTGTGGCTTCATTCTTGACTAACTTGATGCCACTGACTTAATCTGTGCTTGTTCCCAAGACCAATGCACGTTTTCAAATACCACAGCAGTGCCTCAAAATGTTGTTTTAGTACTCAAGACTGTCAGAAAGCCCCTGTGTAGAATTCCACAGGAAAAAAAGAAAAGATTTAAATATATATATATATATATCCATTCCCTCTGCTTTCCAGTAATATCAAAAAAGCACCATATAGGCTAATTTTCAGTTCTGGCTAAAGCAGAATTCAAAAGCAACATGTCGTACCTCATTCATTTTTTCAGTGATAAAGAAACTGCTTACAATAAAATGCTTCACTTATGCTATCAATTTCTCTAATAAATAAGTCAAAATAAATTGCTCAGCATTTCAGAAACCTGGCTGGTCTAATAAATGCTCTCAAAAAGTATAATCTTCAGTGGGGAAAATGGGTTCTTAAACTGTTTGCAAGAACATACAAACACCTATCTACAAAGTAAATCTTGGGAAGACACTAAAGAGGAAATGAATTTCAGGCTGGAACACAGAGAGATGACAGCATATACAAACTATTTGTTACTTAATGCATTTGGAAGGGGTTGTTCTTTTTTGTAGGTTTTCTCTGCTTTATTTTTTGTTTCGTTTTTATATGTGTTCAGTACTGTGTATGTTCATGCGTAGACTTGTTGTGAATGCTGGCAGATGATGTTGTTAGGGTGAGTGAAATGATCCCAGAAACCTTCCTTCTCATGGACACCCAAGCACAGGGTGTACATAGGCAGCAGGGTGACTCCACACATTTGCTTGCAAGTTGTTTAAAGGAGAGTACTTGCCGTGTGACATTGCAGCTATTTCTGTTGTCACCACAGAGCAGAATTAAGGCTCTCTGGATCCATTTACAGTGTGGTTTAACCTCAGATTTCATTTGAGTTACAACTTCTTATATCATCTTCTTTAAGTTGCATCTATCTGATTTATAACAGATTGCGTTTGGGATAATTAATCCTAGATATACAACTTTGCTCTAAATCAGAGTTCCAGTTGGCAGCTAAGCCAATCTCAGTTTTTGCACCAGTATTTCAAGGATACTGATCCCAACCCCACTGACGCACACCATCTGTGAGGGACTTTAGGTCAGGCTTACAGCTGTCAGGATTTCCATAACTTCAGCAAAGGCAACTCAGGAAAGAAAGGATTTGAGTACTGCCAGGGATCCTGCTTTGACTGAGGTAAGTGCTTACACAAATGCAAGCCAGCTACTGATCAGGTGGGCCTTCATGAAAGAGAAGGTGGAAACCTTCATGAGGAAAAAAAGGGACTCACTTTTGGAGCTATCTTTCAAGATCCACCCTTACAGAAAACTCTATCAAGATGACAGACTGCTGCTTGGATCTGAAAACATGGACCTGAGTAGACTACAACCAATTCTCATGCTATCATGTCAAATCACCCCTTAAATGGGATCCAGATAAATCAGTCCTTCCCGCTGTGTCCCTGTGGTGCTCCTTCTGAGTACAGCGATGTTTTCTAGCCTTCCCTCTGTCTTCACATTATCTGTGATTTTGTTCTCTAGATCACATTGTTCCAATTTTTTTTTCTCCTTTCTGCAAAGAGCAGGATTGTGAAAGTCTGATGACCACAGTCAGGTTTCTCTGTCCTTTAGGGTCTCACTGCCACCTGTAACAACTGCCACAACTGACCACCTCTCTCCACCATCTCCTATCAGATCCATAGCTAGCTTTAGTGGATGGAAAGGAACAGTGGCCAGGTGTGCAGCACAGCCTGGAAACACTACCCAGAATTACAGCTTCCAAAGATGAGTGCATGAAAACCATAACATAAAAAAGAATGGTAGGAGAATGGAAACCTCACTGTCCATCAGGTTACAATGTATAGTTTACTCAACTCTCAACACAGAGCTCTTATGTTCTTCTCCCTTCCCCTCCATACCTCTCAAATGAGACTTGCAAGCACTGTGCTGCTGCCCTGCACACACAACAGCAGCATCCTGCTGGCCTCTCATCCTTGCACTGAGCATCTCAGCCTCACAAGCCCTACAGCTTCCTGCCTATCTCTGCAGAAGCTATGGCTCAGCTCCTTCTTTTGACAGGAATTGGAAAAAAATAATAATAATAATTGCAAAGTGCACCAATTCTCCCATAAATCTGCTTGAACAGAGCTCCAGAATTCCAAAACGGAAGACATGATCAGGGAAAAAGAACAAACTGGTAGTAACCCTACCCACATAGAATTTCCTACCATAGGTGACACTACTAAAAGAAAATTTACATCTGAGAAGGAATGGTTCAATTAAGGTTCATGAAATACAGTCCCTAGTGCAGATGACACTGACCTTTCACTTGGATTTTAACTCCATGGAGAAACATACCTTTGAAGCCAAACCTTGGAATAATCAAGAAAATCTCCTGTTTTCTTACTGTCCTTCTACTTGAAAATTTCAGCATATCCATAGATCTTATGGGAAATTAATGCACGTGTCCTTAATACACTGTTAGAAAACACCCATGTAAAGATGCACTATAACTTGAATGGCTTATAAGGATGACAAGAAATATTTTATTGTATTCCTCAAATTCAGAGTACCAAGCCAAAAGTCTTACTTCAGTGGAAATCAGCCCACTGAAAACACTGTAAGAGAAGACGATGGCCTAGAATAAAACTTGACCTTAATTTTATGCAGTGACATCACAATTCTTCCTAAATTCTACGGCATGTATGTAAATTTAATCTGTGCTACTGGCACTACACGCAGGTGATACAATTATCTTACAGCACATTCCGTGTTATTACATAAGATATATTTAACTGTAACTGATGACTCTTAAATCAGTAGTTACAGGGTAAAGGCATTAAGAATTCTGGTTGGACATTTGTTTTAACGTTTACCTAGTGAAAGTGATACATAAGTATACTGATTTTATAACAAGTATTTAGTAGCAGGAATCTTCAAGTTCAACATTCTGCAAGCTAAAAAAGAGAAATATACAGGAAAGTGTTTAGA
Source organism: Bambusicola thoracicus (assembly GCA_002909625.1). NCBI lineage: Eukaryota > Metazoa > Chordata > Aves > Galliformes > Phasianidae > Bambusicola > Bambusicola thoracicus. The sequence continues at coordinate 87,784 of PPHD01000128.1, forward strand.
ATAAGCTAACAGTGTGCACAATATGGCATCAGTTTATATCATGCAAATCTCATTCTCTTTTTAGCCCAAATTTGTGAATAATATTGACCTTTTGATACAACTTAAAGTTTTAAAAAGTCAAAAAAATTAGCAGCAAAAAGAGATTAAGAATGCCAAGCCTTTTCCCAACTTCCTTTCTTTGATCATTATATAAACTATTCTGATGCACTCTTGAAAAAGTAAAGACACACCTCAAATATTTTTTGTACGAATGACCAGGACAGAGCACTTCAATGTTTTCAGTTTCATTAGAGGTACTTCAGAATGTATTTATAATTAGTTTTAAATGTGTTTGGCTTTTAATGATCTTTCTCAAAAAAAAAAACCACAACAGCTTTGTTCTTTCACTCCACAACAGCAAGTAGTAATTATGCAGGAGGTTAGAAATTACTATCTTAATGGTCCCTCCTGGTTCTAAACTATGTTCCAGCTACGAATTAAACTTTCATATCTTTGATTACAGCTTGAAAGAACTGCTTTTTAATATGCAGTAAAGCAATCTGCATCAGAATTTAAGCTAAAAACCAAAACAGACTCCTCCTCCTACCTATCCAAAACTTGAATCCTCCACACAACAACAACAACAAAGAAGGAAAGAAGAAATGCAGAAGGGCGCCTCCCAGTACCCTATGAGTGTGTCCTCATATGTTCTTCCTTTCTCTAAGACTGTCCATTGGCTGTCAGAGCTTCTGCCCTCGGTGAAATCCTGTACAGAGGCTTTCACAAGAAAGAAGAAACAAACAAACAAACAAACAAAAAACCCCAAACACATCCTCTCTGATTTATGCTCTCGGTTTTGCAAAAGAAGACAATTAGTTCCTCCAAATAGAAATTACCTCTCCTCTGGGCCACAGTATTCACTTTAAAGAAATCTTTTTTATTTAAAGCATATACATCAGAGCCAGTTCAATACACGTTCCTCCTGCTCTCTGCTCCTTCAAAGAAAGGGTTAATCATAGCATATAGGAAATCTAACATGTACTTACACTACACACAAACAAAGTCCTAAATTATAAAGAAGACAAAGGTACCTGGAATGGGACTTAATAAGAACTGTTATTCCAAAACCACAGTGTTGCAACCACAAGTCAGCTGACAGCTATCTGGGTGAGCGTAAAGCCCCGCCACTGCTTTGAATTCCCCCTCTGTGCATGACCCTGACATCCACATCCCAGCATATGCTCCCCATCAGTAAATGCCAATGTCCCTTGAAGCACGGACTCTCACATTGCAATTGTACAACTGCTAGAACAATGCCTTCCTAAGTCCTGGCTGAGGGCCCTGCCAGGCAAATAAAAGCAGGACACATATATGTACATAAAATCCATTCACATTAAGCCTCTTGTTCTTAAGTAAACCTTACTTAAAAGTTCATCTCGTACTTTACTTTTCCACTTGCAGAATACTGCAACATAAGGGAGCGTAATGTAATGGATTAGTGAACCGAATCTCTGAAATGTGCTGGAGTAGATCATATCTTACTAATAGCAGCAATTTGGTTTCTTTTTAATGCCTTTCATAAAGAAGAAACTTAAATACTAGTCAGTTTTAAACCAATAAGAGCAGCTGTGTCAAATAAGCTGGGCTTGCTCTGTACACAGTTGAAGTGTTAGAATGCAAAGGCTTTAGCAGTGCAAGACGACCTTATACAGCTAGAGAATACCTCACCCAACAGGGAGATTGTACACAGTACTGTCCAAAGAGTACGAACAAATCATTCTTTTGTCTTTAAATTATTTTTCTGCAACAGCAGGGTTAGCCTTAATCAGAAAGATTTTGCTTACGATACACTTGAAAAGGCAAGAACAGCTAATGTAGTGACCCAAACTAAATGCCAGCTCCATCATCAAGGGTTGATGCTAGCCCCCCCTTAGCATTAACGCCTTTATAATAAGTAGGTGCACTCTCCAGAAGTGTGTCACACCATGCAAAAGACTCAGGATGTGCCCAAGTGGAACAATGGTGAAGATACCTCACCCAGAATACATTTAATGTGAATGATCAATCCTAGGGAAAGTACATGCTACAGATCCCTGTCCCATGCCTGTGAGCAAGAATAAAACCTCAAAGCAGGTCAGCAGGAAAGGAAGAATATTAGCTCTGCAGCTAGAACTTCTATTACAGGCACAAGCTGGTATTGAGGCCATCCAGTGACTCCCATGAGGATACGCCAGCCAATATGACAGAGGCTTCTCACTCTTGCTTGCTCTTATCAGTCTATTGAAGTTACAGATGGAACAGTTTCCCAAGGTCTGAAACTCATAGGACTCCTAATTTCCTTTCCTCAAACATCACAGTTAGACTTTGTGCCATGGAGTAAGTTTTACCCCATCATCTCCCACATCATTTGTAGTTACTTCAGATCAGCCCTCACTGGTGGGGTGAGGCAGCATTCCTACTGCTCCCTTGGCTGTGTATTGATATAGCCAATGCTAACATATTTGGGATAGCTCTCATGTTCTTCATATGCCTCACAAATAAAACATCTTCAAGGAGACAGGTCTTAGACATAAGCTGCTAAAAAAATGATAGGAATAAAGTGCTCTTGGGCACAGGGCCACCAAGAGGATGAGGAGCCTGGAGCTTCTCCCTTGTGAAAAAAGGCTGAGAGACCTGGGACTGTTCAGTCTTGGGAAGAGAAGACTGAGAGGAGATCTCATCAGTGCTTATAGATATCTAAAGGGTGGGAGTCAAGTGGACAGGGCCGGGCTCTTTTCCTTGGTGCCCAGTGACAGAACAAGGAGCAATGGGCACAAACTGGAACACAGAAAGTTCCATATGAACATGAGAAATAACTTCTTTATTGTGACAGTGACAGAGCTCTGGAACAGACTGCCCAGAGAGATCATGAAGTCTCCTTCTCTGGAAATATTCAGAACCCTCCTGGATGCCTACCTGTGCAACCTACTCTACGGAACCGACAATTCTGTGACACGGACAAACAGACTGTGGCCAAGGGAAACCTAAGGGCAGCCATAAAATGGGGAACCTACAGGGATTTAGCCCTGACTGGCAGAGGCAGGAGGTGTACACGGGCTTTTCAGGCTCACAGTTCTGGATACACCTGACAAGTAGTTAAGACTGCCTTAACCAACCTCTCTTTGTCCCCCATCTATGAATATCAGCCTTCAGTACACAAAGCATTCATATGTATTGTTCACACCATTCTTGACTCCTGACTTGTCCTCTAGCACCCAGAGTGGTGGGTTTACCTAAACGAGAAGAAAAGCAAGGAAAGAGAAAAGTTCAAAAGCAGATGTGTATACTAGAAGATTAGCTGAGGGAGCTCAAGACAATGTGAATTACCATTCTGAAATTCTCCCTCATTCCACTAATGACTGGAGCATCTTCACCCATCACATCAGCATAACACTAGCCTTGCAAAGACTGAGCTCAGCCACTTGAAAAATGTCATAGGTTTTCTGAGTCCATCTATCACTTATGTTAAACCATCAAGGATACAATACTAATGCCAAGAAAATAATATACTGAGTTGTCCTATTAAATTGTTATTTAGGCAGCCGGTAGTGCTGTGCCATAAGATCTTAACAGGATTTGAAAGTGTCCTCTCAGCAGGCTGCCATAAACATTTTGCTTCACTTTGAGAAAGCTGACTTGTGTAGTTTATGCTGGATAAGTCACACCAGCCCATTCAAGGACACTTCTGTGGACTGGATGCCAGACTGGAATATAAGCTCTGGAACCATCATTAAACAAAAACAGATAACTAATTAAAAAA
>PPHD01000129.1:0-22354 GCA_002909625.1 Bambusicola thoracicus
AGGATGGAATGAAACATAGATGTGAAAATCTCCACAGTCCGGATATGGAATATCCTAAATTTGCAGCAGTGGCTTTTTTGGAATGAGTCGGATCAGCACTCTGATTAGAGCCATTACCTGTAAAGTAACTGAAAGCCATGTGAAATCTGTCAGACTGTGGCCCCTGCCCCACGCCTTTGTCCTAGTTTGGTTTTTATGTCAACAGCTTGCCAATGTTCCCCCTACTGACTCATCCATTTAATTCAAGAGTACTCAGCATTACCCAACCCATTAGCACTGTCCCAGGATTTGGAGAGGTATGCTACATTTCATTGCTTGTAGTGTGGCTATTTTTAGCCCACCATTATTCCCAGTATTTTTCTACAAAATAATCACCACAAAACATATTACTGAGGCGAATCCAAATGGCACCAAAGTATCTCCCAACTCTTGACAGACTTGAGGGTGTTTAATATAGTCCTGAGCTATTGTTTGTTACAGTATCTTCCTATTTTGCCTTTTTATTACCATCACTGAGTAACCTTTAAGGCAACAGAGAAAGAAAATAATAATAAAAACCCCACAAACAGATCCATTATATGTATCTATTTCAAAACCTGTGTATCACTCTCCACACTGATAATCAACTAGGCACTTCAGCACATATCTGCCTTAAATCACATTGATTAAAATGGGATTAAACATATATCTAAAGCCAAGCTCATCCTTAAGTATCCTGCCTTGTAAGAAAACAAAAATAGGTATTTCACTGACCAGTGGTTTTCTCACCTCCTCATCTAGTGGCAGATAGAAGAGCATGTATTAGACAGCACTGGCACAGGCTCTTAAGCCTTTGCAGGTGGTTGTGATCCCTGTGATGGAAAATCTAATTTTTCTTCACTGTTGTGAAGAGGGATGAGAAAGAATACAGCACCACAGAGATTAGGGAAGAACCCTAAGAGGCTCCCAGTGCAGCCTGCAGGAGCCATGAGCTGAACAGCAGGTATCTTTGGGACTCCTGCTCCCTTTTCTCTCAAAAGAGAAAATACAATGGGTTTTCATACCAAGCTAAACAAATAAACACACAAAAAAATACCATATATTGACAGGATTAGAATCAGAATTTATCAGGAGGCTGCAATGTAAATTATAAAACCAGAATAAGTAATTGACGATATTTACTATTGAGAGCTACAATTCTCTTGGCATCCAGAGTCAAATTATACGTGCATTAATCCCCCAATCACAAGTTTACTCTCCGAACAATATAATCCAAGTGATTAGAGAAAGTAGAGATTCATCCAAAATAACCGCAAGATACCTAAAGGATTTAATTTGCTCCACCATAGTACCACTTGCTGTTCTAATTATCATTTCAGCCTGAGTTACCTGTAATTTTCTTTTAGAGCAAAAAACTGTACATTTTGTTTTCTTAACATTTAGTAGGAGTCTGCTATTAATCAGTCATTTTTCAACACTTAAAAATTGTTTTTAGGGATTTAATACACATTTTATTAATTGATCATCCATAGCAACATTATCTGCATTGATAATTAAAAAAACATTAAAGAATTTCAGTCTTAATAGGGACACCCTGAGAAGCTTCCTCATCATCCATCAACAGGTCAAATTCACAGGCTCTCAATTAAGCACTCTGACAAATTGGGATCATTGAGATTAGGATCATTAGGACTGCGTATTATTTTATTACCTGTTCTGCATGAGGGAAAAGAACATCAGCTGAACCCTACTTGCAGTGAGGAACGTGACTGAGAGATATGGTAAGCGAATCTAGTTTCGCCAGGATTCAACACCTGGTGTCTGTTTTCTGTGACTACTTTTAGAAGGCAAGCAAAATGACAGGCTCACCTTTGTATGCCTGAAAGCAGAGGTGAGAACTGTAAATAAGTGAAGAACAGTAGCACAAAATATCACTCTTCTTTTCAAGTAGAAAACATCTTCTGAGACACAAGTTCCAAAACTAGGAAAGCATCCTTTAAAATGCCTCCCTTCTGCTAAGGCCCGCAGTAGGAAACTTGTCTCCTGCAAGCTGGCAGTTGGAGGGATGGCTGGAAGGGCTGCCAGCAGCTCACCTCAGGGCAGCATGTGTGCCCTCTTCGTGCAGCAGCAAGTCTAGGGGCCATACACACGAGCATCTTTCTCAACATCAAGAAAAAAAGCATAACCAGAAGGAAATAATATTCCACAGACAGGTTCCATCTTAACCCATAAGTTCTTCATAGTAGTAGTCATCTGTGTCTGCCCACAAACCCTTTTGTTCCACATGCTTTGTACCCCAACTTGAAGAAAAAATAATCTTTTTTCAGAAAATGAGAAAAATTATTACAAAGAGATTAAAGGTGAGAGGAGAAGGAATACTTCAGGTAAAACATGGTTAGCTACAGAGACTTTAATTACCACAAGTAAGGAAAGAAAGTTCAATTTAAATTTCTTGCTGAACAGAACGACACTGGCAGTTTACCATCACTAAGGCTGGGAATGATTCCCTGCTAACCCTACAGATGCTTGTGCCACCCAGTTCAGTTCTAACACTCAGACACTGCAGGGGGAATGTAGTTCACACATTTAGAGATCTTATCTGAACACTAATTCATCTCAGGATGATGGTGGGATTTTTGTTGCAATAGCAGTTGTGAATCTAAGCATTACTGAACACCAAACAATCATCTCTGCTTCAATACTGTCAATCAAGCACACTAAAATGAGTAGCATAAATATTCCTATTATTGGAAACAAATTTGTGTATGTTTACATTACTGTTGTTTATGGTTAAGTCACTATTAAAGGAAGTCATATGAGAAGACCAATTCCACCACATTCATTAACCACAGAATTGGAAAGAGAATAAAATTCAACTTAATAATTCCAGGAAAAATATTTTCCTCCTGTGACTAGTTGGTAATTGTCTTAATCTACTATCTGTCAAAGGATCTATATCCTGTGGTGAAAGAGAAACGGGGTATCATCCATTTTATCAGCTACCATCTCCAAGAACCTTAGGATGCTGTTTTTAAGGAGCAGCAAACAGAAACGAACAGAAAAAGCTCAGCCAAGTTATCAAAAACACTTATACTAAAAAAGTTCTGTAAAATCTAATCCTGACATCAGTAGGTTACAACTTTGCATGTCCCCAGGGCACTAAAATAATACTCTTTAGAACAGCAGGTGGACTATTTTAGACTTCAGCTTTCTAGTTCTAACAAGGCTTTTACATTTTTTTTTTCTAGGAATTAAGGATGCTAATCACAATCTCCAAATGTGCATTGCTGGGTTGTAAAAATATTAGACCACAAACTGACATGGCAGCAATGCATTATGCTGCTGTGAAGGAGTCCTAAATAGGAGGAAAACTCGAGATTCCAGGCCTGCCATCATAAAGGTCAACATAATTGGCCACATACAGCAAAATCAACCCCTGTGTCTTCCCCTAGCCAAGCCGACTGCCGAGGAAACCCTTTCTTCCTACTGGGATAAATGAAGTCTAAAGTAGGAGGAGCAGGAGGCTTGGAAATTTTAGATTTAAAAACGTAAAGAACCCTAAAAAGATGGCATCTAATTTTATCCTTTATCCTAAAAAATGACATCCAAATTTACCACAAACGACAGTTACAAGTTTGAAGCAAGAAACACCTAGGATGAAACATTCACAAGGCCTTGATAACTACATCTCTCACAATTTTTTTTCGGATTCAGAGACCAGTTAGAGCAGAGAACAGAAACATGCAGTGACTATGGCCATGACAAGCACAAAGGCCCCTTGACAAGACATAACAAATGGGTACACAAGATATAACAAACAGGTGCAAAAGATTAACAAAGACTAAAGAAAGTTGACTACCTCACGATTAAAATAACATGCATCATGACTTCTTTAGAACTGAGCTTGAACATCTGTAACTCACCCAAAAAATAATGGATTTGGAAGCAAAACTTGCCTGGAATATTCCTTCTAATCATTTCAGGTCACATAGCCAGAACTTTGCTGCAACTATGGCCAACATTTTTACTAACTGATATTTATCTTAGTAGCAGTAAGAGATCCAGCTACGCTATGAAGTAAATACTTAAGAAACAAATTTCTTCTTAAAACTGCTCTATCTGGATAAATGAGTTCTCCATCAAAAACAAAGCTCACAATTTCTTTGGTTGCCTACAGGCTAGCATGAAAAGAGTACTAATCCTATTCAACATACAGCCTCACCTCAGAGATAAATCTGTGAAAAAACTGAAAGATTTAAGAAAAAACATTCACAGACCCCCACTATCCTACCAATATTTTGACCTCAGTACTTTTTCAACCACCAGACCCCAGTTTTACCAATAGTAACCCTGAAGTCTCACATGCCGTGACTCTGAAATTCAAAATAGGAATGCTGATACTCCCCTGAGAACTTTGTAAAGCAGCAGTTGTGACAATATCATCCTGCAAAAGAAAATTCACGAAGGATCTCTCCAAAGATGAAGGGAGAAGGATGCTCTTATGCAGCTGGATATGAAGCGCTGTCAATAGAAACTACATCTGTGAACAGCAGTAGCAATGCTCTAACCCAGCTCTGCCTTAGGCAGATACATGAGGAGTGAGAAAACACCCTAAGGAGTTTCTTTTCTCCCACAGCACATTCAAACAGTGACAGATTATCTCTGATAAAATAATCTTACACTAATTATGAAGAAGATCAGTCACAATGTAAGCACGCAGCTAGTTCCCCAACGCTGCTGGTGCAATGCAGCTGCCAGCGGGGCAGCATGGTGAGATACAAGATGCCGTTCTATAAAAAGGCGATGAGATGTCTTTAGAGTGTTGCTCAGGGCTGTCCTCAACCCCAGTGCTCCTAGCCCAGCCATCCAGATGACTGCCCCATTTCAGCACACCTTTGGAAAATTACCTGTTTGCAAAACCCTCGACTGTCAAATAGGCTGAATGAAGCACATGGCACAGAAAGCCTACAAATAGTAGGGAGAGAGAGGAAACAAGGAAAGCAATGGAATAGAAACAAGAGCACCACACATTTTTTACACTGAAGAAATAATGTATTTTCTAAATTATGTGCAGACTTGTTTCCATTTTCATATTCTTTACTGTTTTTTTTTTTTTTTTTTGGAAGCTACTGAAAATGAGCGCAAGAGACAAAAAAGTACTTTGCCCTGCAGGAATACAACAATTGTAAAAGCACAGGCAGCACTACAGAGGAGCAGTGCCATTCACTCACAAAGAATTTTGTGCATGTAGATGGCTGATTAATTGCTGGCCTGCCTAGACGAAGCTGCAACGAGCCAGATACTGTCAGCATGCCATCTGTTACCATGGAAATGCACAATGTTCCTGTTTCTGACAAACCCTTGAATACTGGATAGATTGTGCCATATGTAAATAAGGCAAATTAGTTTTCCTATATCTTCCAGACAAGGTTAGACTAAAAGAAAATATATCTGTTTAAACATACTGTAACCTCCAAGATGAGAACTGGGTAAATCTGCCTTCTTTTTCCCATAAAAATCTCATTCAAACTGTTGTTAGAATTGAAGCACTATGGGCTAGCATTAAGGAGCATAAAATTAATTCCCAACCAGTCATGTTTACAAAAGCAGTGCTAAAAAGAAAAAAATACATATGCTGTATGCATACAGCACTCGCTATGGTCATTCTGTTTTTACTTCCACATATTTCTTTCTTTCCTCCTCCCTGCCCCCCAGACTGTGGCAATGTTATTAAAACAACATCACATGAAAAAGAAAAAAAGAAGGAAATTTGTACGGTGAGATGCTGTAGTTTGCATCATTTAATCAAAACGCTAGTTTCTTAAAGGATGCCATAGTTTTTAACCCAGAAAACCTTTTACTTACTAATTTGAATATTGTTACATGCATAGCAGCAGCATATTAACTCTACTGAAGTCAGAGGGGCTGCAGCAGTATGCATGTGTAAGGGTCTAGTTTACAGATTTCAGAAGCTAGAGCCCAAGCAGTTGTTCCATGTTATCATATCCTATAAATGACAGCAAACTCCAAAGTAAGAAATTTAGAACTTAAGACTTGGATTAATTATTTGATTTTGCAAATTTGTATAAAACAAAAAGCAAGAAGATAAAAAAGAGCAACAAAATACACTTAACACACTCATAAACAATAACACATTTTGGGTAGCTATAAACATCAGAACATATTGCATTGTTGGGCTGCATTCTCCTTGAACGTGACCACTTTGCAAAGCACAGATGACATAATATGGCTTTACACTGAGGCACATCTACTCCCAGAAGTATCAGGTTAGTATAAACATCAACCCCAAGAGCATAAAACTTACGGAATTAATATCATACATGATCTCTTCTGCTAGATAACAACATAAAATGAGTTGATAAAAAGGAGCATCTCCATAAATAGACTGGAGCCCTTCTGAACCATGAAATACACGTGAGTCAAAGATATTCTAACACAGTAGACCAGCACGCATTAGTCATAGGACCAGAGAAGCAACAGAGTGACTTAAGTCACTTTTCATTATGTGAACTTACTCCATTACTCACATTCTGTATTTTCGCTCTATACCTTTATGGGGTAACATAACATCCTGATAGAGACGACACTATCTAAATTGGGATATGAAAATGTCATAGGTCCCACAACTGTCAATGCGCAACACTGTGAATGCAGGCTTTATGGGTTCTTAACCTGCTTCCTGCCCCCTGCCCCACAACTTCTTTTTGTGTTTTCCAGCACTGAGATTGATGCATGGTATAACAATAGCTGAGCATTAACCTCACAAAATTAACAGGCAGCTGTGTATGAATATCTACCTGATAAGAGAATTAATCAGTAGCTCCAGTAACAATAAGGTTAACACGTTCATGGTAAACACATCACGTACGTTTAATATATTCTTTATACAGTCCATTTATTGATACACAACTTTGCAACATTGTGAAATGTCACTTCTAAAAACTGAGCCGCTATTTCCAATATTTGTCAAAACATTATCACTTCTTCTGAGCCTGACTCCACAGTTTCACAGAAGCTTAGAATCCTTCACTGTCCAGAACCTCATCACTGCAACATTTATTAAATCAAGGTGACTATAAAATACAGAAAATTTACATGAAACGTATTTTCTATCTTAACTTTATTCTACAAAAATTAGGCTTCATAAGATTAGTCACTGCTCTCGACAGCATTCGTGGTATCATCTGTGACAGCTGATTCTGTGACACTGCCTTCTTCCCCTAGAACCACGTACTGCAGTGCCTTGAAGTTCTGCTCTTCTCCTCAACCCTGACTCTCCTGAATGCAAGAGCATACAGGGAATGTGACACTCACTGACTTCAATTGTGCTGCCTACCCAAGTATGAGGATAAAGTCAAGAATCTGAAGAAGGGAAGATTGATGGGGAGTGTGACTAAGAAGCATCCATTTTGGGAAAAAAAAAAAAAAAAAACAAATATAGGAAACTTTCATATTTTCTCTGAACACCTTCCCAGAGTTCTACTTAATGAACAGTGCAAAGGCATTCCATGAGAGTCCCTCACATCTAAGCAAGCTGACAATGGCATTCTATTTGATCAGCCAGCAAAGCACTGCTTTGCCAAACTGAGCAGCTGAATGGTGTGCTACACCTGCTATGTAGAGTCTTGTGAATGTGAGAGCAGAATTCAACTTCTAAAATATTCTATAACAAAAATGAGTCTACATAACACCAAGTAGGTCATCTTTACCCTGAAAATGAATTAATCCCAAAACAGAAGAGAAATATTAGCTTATACTTCTGCACATGCATACACCCTAAACAACTTCTGTGAGCTTATGTGTTGCGATTTACACAACATATAAGAAAATTGTGACTTCCAAATTCTCTGAATGTATTTTTAGTAGTTAGGTAAGGTTTTGCAGCAGTAACCCATGAAAATTTGCTTTGTTTTGTCTGGAAAGCCCATACTGAAAACTAATTTAGGTAAAAGTCAATAAAAACCTTGTATGTATTTAGCATTTAGCTTTCAGGAATTCATCAAGCGTAAGTCACTTGAAGTTGAAAAAAGCTGCTTTGAATGTTATTGCTAGAAAAGCCATAAGAAGTCTCTCACCTATAGTAGAGGGAGGCTTTATTAATATATTTTAGTAGCTTTATTGAAATATGGACACAGTGATGAATATAACTGCAAAAAATGTTTCAACACTTGCAAATCTCGTAGAGATTAGAGCCAAGATGGATGCTAACTAAATGATAGTAATTGCTGGTTGTGTCTCAGATTCCCTACTTGGATGCTGCCAGAAGTTATCCTGACATGGTATGTTTCTCCTGAATTAACAAGTTTTTCTGGTCAGTTCTATCAGCTGAATTGAGTAAAAAGGCTGGATGAAAGACAAGCTGGCATTTCTGCTGAGCCAATGGACAGACAGGTTACATACTCTTTGGGAGTATACAGTCAGCATGCATCTGATCAGTCGCTTCTCATCCTCCCGATACTTGGGAGCTCCTACTGGTACTTTCTACAGCAGCACATTTAAAAGCAGATTCAGGGAGTGGACTTTATTCCTCAACAACATCTATAATTGCAGGAGGTGTGGGTCTGACCTCTCACAAAAGAAAAGGTCCTAATAGGACAAGAGCATTAAATTTTCAGATAGTGTCTCAGTGAGACTGGGTATGGCCATGAAGCACCAGAAGCCAATTTTCTCGTGAGTATAATATTTTCGGTTCCCTCTAATAATGTCTGCTGGAATAAAGATTAGTTCCTGTCAATAGAGCTCCTGGATATTCCCTGCATACAAAGCATCTGATTCAAACTCCCTCATGCTGTTTAATTTGCAGCACTTCCTCTCTGACATTTGGTAATGAGTATCTAAAGACAATCAACTTTCTACACACGGATTTTACAGTGTAACACGCATGTATGAAGTCTCACCTCTTTTGACAAAACTACAGTAAAGCCCTTCAGTGGAAATAAAGTCTTAGAAATGTCATCAGAGATCATTCAATTGAAAGAACCAGAAAATACGTTTTGTAACAGATTCAGAAGTGCTGTGCCATAGCACCTGCAGAAGAGGAATATAATTTGCAACAACCACCTGGGTGCTGCAGTGTCACATCTGTGTCCCCTGACATCACCTCTGTTGCTGCGACCTTTACTCCGGAAGTGTTGTTTGACAGATTCCCCTAACAGCAGCTTTTGGTTTGTTTTAGAACATTCATGTCTCCTCACTCTTCAGATAATCTGCATCTTTAGAAGAGGTCAGAGGGATCCAAGGGAATCCAAGCAGTATTTGTAGGTTTTTGCTACCAGGACCGGGAAAAAATACTAACACACCTTCAGTACAGTGTGATGAAGAGTAAGAAAAATTACTTCCATTTCAAGGTATCACTTCATCTGAATATTGATCCCAGATATGGTGTTGCCCTACTGAGTCTAATCTTGTTTTTGCAGTTCTGTTGAAGAGAGAACATGAGGGACAGAAGCAAAGTTTTATTGCCCAAAGCTGGGATAAAGCAATAAAGAATGTCTTTGAGGACTCAGCTGTTCCCAGCTGTTTATCCCAGAACACATTTTCCATTACCTTTATTTTGTTACTCTTGTAATTAAGCAATAACCTTTGTGATTTGAGGTAAGGAATTCCACTTACATGTTTCCAAAAATGAATTTGAATTCTCTCAGGTTCAAGTCTGCTGGGAATAAGTTCAGTTCATGATTTTCATTGTTCCCATATTACCTCCAAAACTTCAGGCTCTTCTCAATTCCATGAATGTCATCTACCACAGCTTTGTACCAAATTAAGACAACTAAAATTAATATATAATAATGCACACAGAAACATTTCTCTATTGCTCCACGAAGAAGACAGTGAAGAACACGTGACATCTGCTCAAGAAGATCTCCTTGGAAATAATATCTACCCAACTGAGCTAAGTCCGCTCCATCCTTCTTGGGTATCATCAGGAAAAGGCAAGTGGAAGCAGAATGGGAAATACGAAAACACGTGTGAGGCTATACGCACAAGGCTACAAACATAAGTACCCTCAAATTCACCTTAACACTATCCTTCAATTTTTTTTTTTTTAATCTGTTCCATGACAGCATCTAAAGGGTAAAATATGATAAACTAAAAAGGCTTAAATCAAATCCAAATGGTTGGCATAAGTCATCACTGTCATTTTAATGTTTGTAGAGTGATGTCAGTTCTTATCTGCCGAGTATTTAACACTATTTGACACAACAAGGGCAGGTATGACATCAAGAATATCCAACAACTCCCTTCTTCAAGCATTTAGTAAGAGGTTTTCAGGGGTAAGCTAACCACAACACTGATAGAACCTTACTAGGCAGACCCCTATATATATATTCATTACTTTTAATTATTCCCCAAACCAAAGCATTGTCACGAGGCTGCATATGCATACTGTCATAAAAGTATATTCCAAGTTACTTTTTGTCACCTTTTGTTAAAGTATTCAGGATTTTTAATAAGTAAAGCATCTGACAGTACCAGCAAAAAGTGCTATTAAGCAAACAGCTCTAAATATCAATAAATGCCAAAAAATGTAAGTTACGACTGTTTCTATTTAATCAGGAAATTTTCATTTTATACCTCAAAAATAAACATCTTTAATCAGTATTAGGGCTTCAGTAAAGAGGAAAAAAAAAAGCAAGAAAACTCCAAGATTTAAACCCTTTCCCCTTCCTCCCCTCTCCTCTGGAACAGCAGATAATATTACCTCTAGCAAAAGAATGATGCACAACTTTGTCTGAAATCCCTTTTGGTAAGAAATAAAAACATACCCTAGAATGCAATAAAGTTATTTTTAATTCATCTGAAAATGAGAAGCAGGAACATCTGATACAATTTAAGAGAACTTCAGTAGTCATTTCCTTAAAAGCGCTTTTACCTTTATCTAACAGTACTTCAACATTTACAGTATTATCCCTACATTATCCTTGATGGTAGTCATAGTGGGCCCTCAGACACGAAGGTTTCTTTTGAAATTCACATAAATTAAATTGACAATATTCACCTGGTCAGTTGAGTAAAACAATATTGCTTATTGAATACATTTTCCACTGTGACTCCAATTTTGTTCCATCTGTTTCTGACCTCTAGTATGATTCTGGCAAATCACCTCCTCTGTTCTCCCACACTTACTGAGATTATAAACTAAGAGTGGGGCATCTCTTCTTTTGGTACAATGGGCAGGCAGTATAATCAGGCTCCAACCACACAGCACAGACATCTCAGTAACTCTGTCATAAAAATAGCTGAAGACTATAAACCATTTCTGGAGGTCTTTCCAGACTTGTAACCCACCTAGTACCTGTGCAGCTTGTAGAAGCAGCTGAAGTTCTGCTCTGCTTTCAGTAACTTCTTACCTCTTCTCCTCACTCCCCCTCTTTGTACAGCTTTGTCATTTAGTTGGTATTGAAACTGAACACTAACACATTGGCAAGGAAATTTAAGGTGGTAACTAAACTTCTACTGAAACTGAGGAGCTGCTAACCACTTCATTTTATGGGTAGCCATGGGCTGCAGGGATGACTATCTACTTTTAGCAGGAAGCACACAGCTCAGCTATCTAGATTCAGAATTTTAAAAATACATTCTATGTTCATTCTTTTCTACTACATTTTTGGTTTCTTGACATGTGATGAAATATAATGGGTAAAAATTGAAACGTACATAAAAACAAGTTCACTTTGAAAATAAAAATATGCAACAAATTAAAACAAAGTTGCTCAAATCCGTAGGTGTGCCTTAAAGTTGTTCTTGTTGTATTTTTAATAACAGGGCTCCCCGAAGCTTTTATAGCTGCCCATCACATCTGCCTACCATTAAATCAACACTCCCCACTTTTACAAGTCCCCAGACTACACTGCAAAAGAGCAGCCAACTTTCTCAGAAGACAACCAGCTATGGACTAAAGACATATTATTCCCAAACCTAGGGAGATTATTAATCTGAATTATCATATAACGGTTGAAGAAAATAAATATTAGTAAACGTTGTAAGCCTCTTTACATCTGTTTAATGAATTTAGCTTAGTGCCTCTTGAACGCTAACACATTTTTGTTATGAGCTTTATGCTAGAATTGACTGTGACATCTATTAGACAGTTACAACTTTTGCTGAGACAAATAATTGATGAAACAATCAGTTATTGGATAGCAAAATCCATTCTGATGGTTTGCTAACTGATTTCACATCATGAAAATTAGCTCTATTACTACCACCTGTTGTAGCCTGTAAACTGATATATAGGACACTTGCTAAAGATTTTAATAAAATGCATACTATTTCAGGGCTAAGCTGAATTCAAGTGTTATTACAGTGCATTGAAAGGAGTTACAACTAATTTGTGTGGAAGGAAGATAACTGGTAATTTCTTGGCTGTATCTCATCCAAGGTTCAATAAGCATCAACACTTCGGCAACACGTTGCCATGAGAGGGTCTGTAAGTGCATTAGGGTGAGAATCAAGGCGTATTTTCAGCAAAATGGCTCAAAGGTAACAAAACATAAGAAAAATCCCAGCACAAGTTCAGCCCTAGAACAGAAAGAATAGAAGATTTGGCTTGCACACATGGTGAAGAAATTGATCCCAGCATCAGAAAGACTCTTTGAAGTATTTCACCTAGGCTCCAACAGTCCATAGGCCACCTGCTAACATACTGTGAGTTGATCAAATGTCAGCAGTGAAACTGGTGTGAGAATTACCAGTTCTCGAAACTACTCCCAAAGGATTTCACAATTAATTTTTTGTTTTACTGCAGAGCATTTTTAAAAGCATTATGTGTGGCATCCAAAAGTGATTTGAGGAAGGTATGGATTTCTTAAATAACTATCACTTAAAAGAGTAATAGGAATGCAGAGAGTGAATGAGGCATAAATAGCCCTTGAGAAAGAAAAGCTGGGCAATCAGGGGATTCCCCAGCATAATAAGATAAGGTAGATCAGCATAAAGCACTCTGCAGCTTCATGAAGAAGACATGGCAGTAACATACCTAATATTCAGCAAAGAAGCCCTGAAGAAAAGAATTGGCTGTGCACTGCGGCATTTGACAGTGACAAAGTTACTCAATGTCCCTTTGTTAACATTAGATCTATCAGTGGTAAAATGAGAACGGACAGACTTACATTTAGTTTATGGCAATATAAATTTAAAAAACAGGTCCAAAAACTGTGAATACAAATTTCAAGGCACCAAGGACACAGATCATTAATGTAAATCAAATACAAATTTCTCGGTGTCAGCTCAGTGGTGTCTCTAAGCCCAGGGCAAACAAACCTTCCACCAAATGCATCCTGATGCAGACGGTGGGGAACAAAAGCCTCTGACTTCTTCCAAGTTCTTGACAAGACTGACACTAAAAATGATGTTCCAGGATGCAGAGGCTACTCTGTGTGCACTTACTTTTGCTACCCAAACATCTACAGAATCCACAATCACTGATTTTTACAGAGAAAGAACATTAGCACAAGCCAGCCATTCTGCCTTGCTCTAGCTACAATGTTACTCTTTGTTGCACTAGTTTTACAGCAAAAATTTGTTTCCCATGGTTACAAGGTCCATTGGGTCCATAGCTTGATTACACTGAAACCAGCTCTTTCTGATCTCTGAAGGAACTGGGACTGTGCTTTGTAATACAACTCCAACCAACCACTCCAAGAGAGATGGGCAGGACCTGTGGCTGGAAGGCTGCATAGCCAAGGGCCACAAGCAAAGCACCAGTTGGAAAAAAAAAGTGGGGAAAATGAAGAGTTTTGCAAAATACACAGTGAAGAACGTCCTTCTGTGCAGCTTCACTGACAAACCCACCAGCTGATGCAAACAGACAAAGTCTCAAATTTCACTTACTTTTCCCACCCAATTAAACTAGCAGACACATTCCAAAGAGTTATGTCACATATCTCACTGATGCCCTCTACTGAAAGAAACAGTGTACTTAATTGTACTGTAGCAACATAAAGCCATCCCTTCCCTCATACTCCTGGTTTTCACCTAAATTAGTCAGAAAATTCTGCTACCTTGGCCACCCAGAACCTGCATTCTGCAGCTACTAAAAGACCACATCATGGTCAAACTCTCAAACATTTACACTGTGGTGAAAACTTTTGGAGTGGGGTACATCACTGGCTTGAAAAGATTTTTATAATCTAGGAAAGAATTATAATGAAATTACCGATCCTTTTCTTATTGTGTTACCTTTAACTATTTGGACTTCTACAGATGTATACTTGGTTTTGGACCAAAAAACCCTCAACCCTCCAGTATATATTTTGTACCTGTAGACATAAGTCATCAATCAATTTGTATTTTAAAATAGAGTAAAATTAAAAATATTCCCTCAAAAACATATTTTCTTTAAGAAAACATACTTCAAAAGTCTACATGGGATTTCTATTAATAAAACTGCCTCTATAGGTCAAAGATCAAAAATCAGTGAGGGTCCACAACATGCAGAGCTTTAAAAAATGTCACTTCCTTTCATTTTCAGTGTAAGAAATGGCCAACTTGTTCAGGGCAAATACTTGTTTGAACTGAGGATTTTATTATTAATCTCTGAAGACTGCTGAATTTAGGGTCACAGTAAGGGTTGATTAGGTACAAGGTGCACAAAGCTCTCCTCTGTCAATGCTATTGAAAGAAGCAAGTAATTTAGATTCAGAATTGGTCTTGGATTGAAGCTCACTCCATTACCGACCATTTTCAATTTCAGCTATACAATAAACATCAAGCTCAGCAAGGAAATTAGTACATTTGGTAATGTATTGGGAGAGATGGGTGGGTCTTTGACAAGATGACACTTATCACCAAAGCTTCAGTTAATGAAACCCTTGAGTGGTTTCTGCGTTTGACATATTTTGACGTTTTTTGAAATCACATCCAGCAGGTTTTTTTTACCCCACAATGTTCTTCTTTATGAGAAAAAAATCCATCCATCTTTAAAATGAGTACTGAAGTACTGCAATATTATCGGAAAAAATTAAAGAGATGCTGAAGGCAGAAGGAAGAGAATCTGACTTTCTTTAAATGCAGAAAATACAGTGAGGTACGTAGTATTTAAACTGAGGAAACACCACAGCTAACACATTTCAGAAGAGAGCTTAGATTTCAACAGGCACATTTGCTGCTTTTCAGTTTGTACAGTAAACACTGTGAACTACAGCAGGAAGTCTGAAGTTAATGTGACTGCAGGAAGTGTTTAGCCTCGAGTTTTTCTCCTCTCTTTTTACCTTACGCATGCAAAAAATTACCATGAAGTACCTTAGATTGGCCATTAATGAGATTAAAATATTAGACTTCTATTGAAACATGAACCCATGAAATGATTCTTACTGACATACTTCCACAGCAGAATTTTTGAAGTTTTGTTTAACACAATGTTCTATATTTTAAAATAATGAGAGCAAATGAGAAAACAGCTGTAAACCTTGAGCGAACTTACCGTACAAAAGATACCAAAATATGTGGAGAAAAACGAATGAAAATTAGGAGACAGAAAGGGAGAGTGAACAATTGCTGGCCTAAAAGTAGCTCCCTGTAGCTGATGACCCACAACCTCCGCAATAGTTCTCAGATCACTTTAAATGCTGCTTTGTAGCAACGTGGCACCTACATTGTAAGACTAGAATTAAAAAGGGTCAGAAGAGACAGAAGACTTAGAGATCTCCAATTCTGAGCGGTTTGATATTTACTCTTTTGCTTCCCTGAAAGCCGAGGGAAATTATTACGGATTCATATATTTCAATCTCACACAGCTCTATTATTGTTCATTTTTTAATTCAGAGCTGAGAGAACAATTAAAACAAAAAATACAAAGCAATCTAAACAGGGACATTCCTGAACTCTGCAGACCTACAAGGCAACACTTACAGCTTCAGTTCCTAGCCGGGTGGTCCTTCCCAACAATTTTTTTCCAGCACAAGTGGGAGGTCACCTTGAAGATTTCAGGGACAGGGATTGTATTATACAGGATACATACTCCTGAAGAGTTGCATTGTGTTGCAATGCAATTTTTATTTAAAACTTTGCCCTCCCATGACTCTGCTCTAAGCATTTCCCTTGCCTCCCTCAGTCAAAGTTTAAGGTGGCAGAGCAAGTACCATGTGCATTTCTGCCCTCTTGTAACCCGAAAGAAGGGACAATAGGAGATGATATTTTCCGAACCAAAGAAATCCTATATCACAAAAGAGTTAATGATCATTTCTCTAGCTTTAGAGGATTTGTTTTGTTTTAACTGGAATTGTTTCCCACAATACTGTGACCAAAATCCACCACATCCTCCTGAGTCTTGGGATCTTTCTGACAGTTTCAGATTACACTCCATGATGAGTTCAAACTACAAAATAACAGCATAATTACTAAGTCTCAGCAGCACCCAAAAGACACAGTACAAAGCCTGGAGAAGTTCAGTAACCCAGATGCCTCTGGGATTCCAACAAGCTCACTTAGAACATTAGCTCTAAGCAACACAGCAAGCATTAAGTTAGGAATGTCCAAAAATCTAGAAGGAATCCCAATAACAAGTTAAGCAGTCCCAGATCTGCATTTCAGTGCTGGAGATGTTTTGATATAGATTCTGTATGTACAAGAGATAAGGAAGAACAAGCTAGATATCACATGGCTGGGTTAAGTGCTATGCCTTATCTGTATTCAAACAATCCCTTTGCAATTTTGGAAGGACTAGTAATAAAAGGAAACTACAGTTCTACTGGGTACTCTGAAAAATGGTAACTGAATAAACAGTTCATATGTCATCCTGTAATCTCAGTGAAGAAGAGTGTGGATTCACACATTTTATTCTATACTGTTCTAAAAAAAATAATCAGATGTAGCGTTTCAAATCACTGGATATTATCCATTGAACAGAAGTAAATACTTCCACACTACCATACTACGCAACGTGATATGTAATTATTTTCTGACAGCATTTAACTGAAATCTGGGTGGTTTTCATACTTCTGACTGGGAGAAAACATTTAGCGTGTTCCAGTAATAAAGATACCTGTCAGTTTACAGCATTTTGGATCTCACATACTGAATAATCCACACTTATTCAGTCAAACAAGCTTAAATTATAGGAAAATTATTGTATGGCCTCAGTTCCAAAATGTTTCCTTGATCCTGCCAGGCCCTCATATGTACTACAGTGGCCGTATCAGAAAAAAGAGCAAACTGAGCAAGTCAATTCTGCGAGGAGGTTGAGGAGCTCTCAACCTCTGGGAATGTCTGCAGTCCACCCACTGCAGGAAGGGGCAACACTGTGGTTACACACCTCCTTTCTTTTATAAATGCCCACTTGTTTTGAATATCTTCACATGATGGATTTCTGCCAGATTCTCTCAAGAGAAGGTGGAAAGAACCAGGAAAATCACACATTTTTGGAGAGCCTCCTAAAGGTATCTCCGTACTTATACATAATGTACAAACTAATCCAAAGTACTCAATCATTAAGTTACTTCACAGTTACATCTTTTCCCAAAGGTTTGTGAAAAGCAGGTATATTTCCTTTAATATTTGCATACATTTTCTTGATGGTTTGGGATTTTACAACTCCAAAATTGAATTTACAGTATTTATCTCTTTCCACTTGAACATCCATACAGTATCATAAAAACTACTGAAACACCAAAAACCCACAGATGATGATACATTGTGTCTTCCATGAATCAATACAAAAGAATTGCAGGAAATCCAAATCAGGATTCATCAGCACCCACACAGGGTACCCATAGCTTATATACAACTCTAAACAGAATATTTAGGCTTACTGAAAGCATAGGGATCATGTGTGTATATGTGTATAAACATATATATTCATATTTTTGTCACTGTCATGGCAAAATTAAAGTGTTCATCTACTCTGCAATCTTGGTCCTGTAATAAACAATTCAGCAAAGAATAATGAGCAGATGACTCTTATGAAGGACAGTGTCCTTAGTTCAACTGCTTAGACTTACTGTCCACTGAATTTCATTGTGCTCAAAGGTTTACTATAAAAGCTTTTCTCAGAAATAAGTTCAAGGTTGCCTTTTTCTCCCTACTTAAAACCATTCTTCTAAATCCACCGGGTACTTCTAATCTCTCTTAATGTCTCCCCTTTGACACCTCCCCAAATGCATCATTTTTCTCAATCACTCTAATGAAAGACTTCTGACTCCCTCATTCTCCCTCTGTTCGTGATTCTACTTTGACTATAAGTTCTTCAGGTCAGGGTCTATCTTTCTCCTCTCTATGTACCTTATAGAATCATAGAATCATTAAGGTTGGAAAAGACCTCATGTTTTACAAAATGGGGGTCTGGGCCAACAGCTAGAGCTTCAGATATCAGTACATTAAAAAATATTAATAATTATCATAATGATTTTCTTGTAAGAAGTTTTAGTTTTTAGTAGCATTTGTAAGCTTTCTGATGATCCTTACACTTCTGAATTAAAACTGTCCCAAGAGCATATTATATTTAGATCTACAGCTTTACAGAATTTGTTACTGAAGCTTAGCCTTGCATGGCCATGCAGGTTGGAAATGGAACACTACCTTAATTACTCTAATAAATCAGTGTATATTTTATAGGTATGTCTCATGAAATGACAGTTACAATGAAAAGACTAGAAAAAAACAGAAATATAACACTAGAGAAGAGAGTACCAAATACTATGGAGCAGAAGACCCCAGAAACAACAAGGTAGACTCTATTGCAGTGTCAATTTTCACTCTTCATTTTAACTCCACTTGCTCAGCTTGGAGATCGCCAAATAGATTCAGTGGAACAAGCATCTTCAGCTGTGTACTCACTTTATGTACCCTTACACAAGTAGAGTGCGTGTGCTTATAATCATAAATGCCAACTGAAGTTCTCCCCAGTAGCACTGATTAAATTTGCTTCAGGTTTAGATATTATGGTATAGCTTTTGCCATACAAAGTTTTAGTATACAACTAAAATCTTGATGGAAACTATATGCTCATATCACATTTCCTGAGACCTTTCTTCATTATCCAGAAAGGAATCGTCACCGTTTCAACATAATAATCCCCTTAAGGGACATGCACTGTGAGTACAATTTATACACACACACTTAATGTACATGCATACACTGTTTCAAACAAGCCAGATCTCTCTAGAAAAGTACAATTCACTTAAATAATAAGTGTAAAAAATGGAAACAAGGCAAAGGAAAGGTACCAAAAAAATTTGAAGTTTTAGCATTTGTAAAGGGAACATGGAGGAAAAGACCTGGAAAAGGAATCAATATAAAATCCTAAAATATTCAAAACCTTTCTTTTCAATTCCTGAACTGTTAAACAAACCAAATCCTAAACTTATACATACAGCAGCAGTGACTTAACTCTGCTGTTGGATCCTCATCCTTCACAGTTTGTACCAGTATTGAAATTAACAATATAACCATTATACATGGGTTGTTTGCTTTTAGTAGAAAGTAAAACGTGCCTCTGTTTAATTAGGTTTGACTGTAAATGGTTGCAAGTAGACTGTGAAGTGCTCATTGTAGAGAATGTGATGTAGGAACATGGCAGTCCCACTTTTGCTGCTGTTATTGTTTGTCTAGAGAAACCTTTCCGCAAGACTAAATTCAACATGACAAGGTGTCTGTCTGCACTGTGACATCTGTATCACTACAATAGGGGGAAAAAAAAAATCATTTTTAAATGGAAGCTTAAAACACGTAGAATAGCATGAAGTAAGGAATACAGACATATCAAGAAAAAGAATATATACAGCCCTCCTTTTTCTGCATGTTTCTGTAGAACATGTTATATCCCGTTTTCCCATTAATTCAGTGTTCTTATTCCATTCTACAGTATTTTCATTTTGTGGTAGACAAACAGTTTCTTATTCAGCTTCACTGCTCTTGTTACTATGAAAATAAAATCTTAACATTTGATCGCACATCATACCATTTGTTTTGTTTCTGAGATGCTGAAAATGTATGCAGATTTAAAGGCAGTCTAGTCATTTTAAAGAGAAAACCAAATGCTTCAATATGCATTTCAATTTTTAATACGTATTTAAGGTATTTCATTTTTTTCTTAAAATTAGCTATCAGTTATTTTCCTTCCAAGGCAGTTCCTAAATATATTTCTTCTCTCAATACCATATAGATAAACAACCAGAAGAATTTCAAAGCATTAAGGAAAGATAATAGTTATAAGAGCTGAGTGAACAATGGCAAAGGCTGCCAAAAGACTTCAGCTAGGATGGAGTAGGAACATGAGTGAAAAAAGAACATGAACTTCCTACGGCAACATGAGCATCATGAGCATCAGATATGTAAATCATGAAAGATGAAACAGTCAGCTTAGGTATGGTTCACTTATTTGACATGAATTTGTTTAAATCAAAAATTTTAGAAAAAAAGTAATGAAAATGGGGGACATTTCTTTCAAAACGGGTGTTCCTAAAGAAGAAAGCGTTGAAAATTCAACATGCAAAGAATTTTGCTTTATATTTCAAACAGCGTCCCTTAAAACTGTACTAAAATCTTAGCATGCAGAAAAGGACCATTTTCCAAAACCAGCTTTCAAACTTCTTTCCCTACCACCCCCCCCGAACTATTATTTCTCTGAGTTAATCAAAGATGTTCATTTACAGAGGATTGTAATTGTGATTCAACCTTCTCTACTGTAACCCCGTCAAATCCAATTTTGGATGCATTATACAATCCTTGTTAAGGGTTATACTTCGCTCAACACTGAAAAGTTAAGAAGCATTTTGCATCCACTGCCTGGAACTATAACATGGCAGGAGATTTTATTTCAACTTTCAAATAAAATACACAGAACACATCATAGGCTTAGAGCAAAACCAGTTGAGCAAACTTTGGCAAACAGCTAAAGTTATGTGAGCTTGGCAAATGGAAGAAAGGTGTATACTTCTGCTTAACCCCCTTAACCTACCCACTTATGTTGTTTGTTACAGTTAATAGTGAATTTTATTCCACTGTTCTCCTAAACAATTGAATAACCTTCTATGAAAGGTTACGCGAGATCAATAGCAATAAAAATATGAGACGTGAGTAGAAATTGATAGGAAATTTCTTGAAATGTTAGATAATTGGTCTAAAAACCTGAAAGAGGTGAAGAATCAACTAAGCTGGTAACTCTGAGTGGGGAACGTTACTCTCCAATATCCTCAGTGACTGAAGA
Organism: Bambusicola thoracicus; assembly: GCA_002909625.1. Taxonomy (NCBI): domain Eukaryota; kingdom Metazoa; phylum Chordata; class Aves; order Galliformes; family Phasianidae; genus Bambusicola; species Bambusicola thoracicus. Next base: position 21,146 of record PPHD01000129.1, read on the forward strand.
ACTTTGCAAGTGAGAATAAAACTACACAGATATTGGAGATTCCACCCCACCTTGGATTTTCATAGTCTGTCTACTTAATGTATTTTAAGAGATGCATTACTTTTTATTCAAAAGTTTACAACTATCTAGTTAGATATCTCTCAGTTTGCACTGGAAATTAAGTTAGGATATGTAAACAGTAACAGACTAGGAATGACACTGTAACTGTAAATACATGTCCCTACTTTGCAGTAGCAGGTACATTAGTGACAACAGTCTTCAGGACAACACCAGCCTTCACAATGTCTCCTTCTGATAAAGAGATACGGGTTTATAATGAAGTAAAAAATAGCATAAGCATTAAGAGATATATTTTGGCATTCATATATGGGAGAACCGAATACATAAATTTTGAGGTAAATTTTAATCTGATGAATAAAATGCTTCCATTCTGAAAATAACTTACATACAGTGAATAAAGTTGCACTCATTTTCATGCTTAAGGTTGAAAATTGAACAGTCATGTATTAATCTAACAGATAGCATTTGTTCTTTTAATAGCTTTATTATAGAGCAGTACATGAATTGCAATGTATGCCTAAATACAACTTAATTATTTCTACTTTCAGAGTTCTGAATTGTTTTTTAAATTTTAAATCATTGCCTTTTTTACATTAAAACCTACAGAAAAAAAATATATGTAGATGCAATCACAATTGCTAAACATGTGTTATATATAAGGTAGAAAATTATTTTGAACAGGTGGACCTTAAAAAATATTCCTAATTATTCTTATACTGTTAAAATTATTTCAGTTTTGCATCTCAGCAGATACACATTCATATGCCACAAACAGGTGTTCTTCAAAAGGAGATGATAAAGAGTGCTGCCTCGGCTTGGAACCTCGCCTGCATGGTGCGATGACAGACAAATTAGAAAGATCCTGCTAAACATCTTTCTACACTTCAGAAGACGATTACACCTTTTTAAAAAGGCAAAACATGCAGTTCAATTACTTATTGTCTTGGCATGTGGTTGTGATGAAAGGAGTCTTAAACCTCAATAGAGCTAAACTAACTTCCCAGATGGCCTTCAGAAGAAGGATACCTTTCTTTGGTAATCCACCTGCACATACAGCAACTTTCTTCTGTTTAAAATAACAAACGTTTCTCCACCCATCCATTCAAGTAGTCGCATTATTTAAAATGGCAATTTAATGCATACCTCCTT
>PPHD01000129.1:22511-44826 GCA_002909625.1 Bambusicola thoracicus
CCCCCCCCCCCCCCCCAAAAAAAAGAAAACCAAAGACGACAATCCTGTAGAAATAACAAGTTATTGTCTGTGGAATTACTTCAGTAAATTTATCCTTATTGCTCTCCTATTTTATATCCATGTTGCACTGCAATATTAATTGTACCAATATTTTCCATCTAATATAAAAGTTATAGCAAAAATGTTGCATCAGTGAAAACAATCACCAACATGCATGCACATGCAATGGGCAGAATGGTGGATGGTGTAAATATCTATACAGACACATTCTAATCTTTGAACGAAATAGGCTCCCTAGAAATCTGCAATGAAATTCTGTTTGGAATCCTGAAAAATCCAAACTGATTTACTTGCTAATGCATTTAACAGGCATTCTGACATGTGTATAAGAGGTATGTATGACTTCTGGAGACTACACTTAGTATCCGAAGTCCAACCTTTAGTTACTAATTCATACCTAAGTTATTAAGAAATACATTTTAATCTTAAAATAAGGTTAAGGCACAGATTATTGTTTTAAAGATGGGAAAGAGAAGCTCATCCTACTGTCTGAATTTTTACTTTAGCTGTTCTTATTTGAACACAACAATTTGGATACTATTCAAATTGTTGTATAGATCTGAATGACTGAAGGCAGGAAAACCATCCCAGGAAGAGAAGAATACTTCTGTTTCAGCCAATGTTTCTTTGTGAAAACTCAGGTTCAACACAAGAGTCCCAGAGCGGAGTTCAATGCATGCTACTATACAGCAATCATAAGATTGCCTTGAATGTTTTTACCATTACAATCTTTCACTTTTTTCGCAAGTAATAAAAAGGGAACTAGTAAATGCAAAACTGAAAACTAAAGGTGGCTTCTCTGTTAATTTGTCATTAGTTATCTGCAGCACGATACTTCATGCATTGTCAGTGTTGGTCATGAGAAACCAACCCTTCACACTTCCAGGTGGGTTCTGTTAGTGAACCGACAGGCACAGGTTAGATTAAATCACATTTTTGAATGCAGACTATTGACACAGAAACAAGCTTGAATCGTGGATTCAGAGCTAGCATTTCCTGAAATCAGTAGACATTAAACCCATTGAAAGGTGAAAAGAAAAATAATGATGCTTTGTGATATATATATAGTCATTTCAATATGAAAATGAATCTGAAATGCAGGTATCAGGAATGCTTTACTCTAATTTTGTGCTTATCACTGCTAGCTGCAGTGCTGCATTAGAGAGGAGGCAGTCCAGAATCAATTAGATGCAACCCTCAAGCCCCAGACAAGGATGCCAACACAGCCCTCAGTTGGGCAAAACTTGGATGCCCTTGATTTAAGCTTTCTAAGCCTCTACAGTTCCAGTTCAGGAGATTAATGTAATTCCCACAGCTCATACTTCTGAGAAGATATTTTTTATTTGATGCTGACTATATTATTAACAGAACTATACAAAACCCAACTGTTTTGGTTTTGTGTCAGAGAATGAAATATACTTTTTTTTTTTAATACAATTCTCACCAAGCAGAACTGGAGCCACATCAGCAGTACATTTCTGCTTAGTAACTACATTTCTGAGTGGTGGCATTTTATAGGTAGTACTTTTGTATCAGCCTTCATGCACAACAGATGCAATTTACTCTGTGCCATCAGTCTATATGGGAGCATTAAACTTCTTCCATACTCATCTCTGGCTTGGGGCTGCCCAGTGGTTGGTTGCTATTTCCTTTTAGACAGTGCGCTTGGTAAGAGCACTCCTCAGATCTGTAGATCAACAGTAAGGAACTGCCCTTGGCCTTTATTGAATTTTTGCAAGAGGAAGTTTTAATAAAATATCTTTTCCCTACACAGAAAGACATATGTTAGAGACTTGAAATTAATATACAAACAGACATAGAATGGACAGTTAAAGAACTGCACGAAATATAGAGAACAGTTTAAGTATTATCTGGAAAGAAAAAGAGGCATCAGACAGGCATCACCTGGGAATGGGAGAGGTCAGATACTGAAGTCAACATTCAAATCACAATAATATTTCAAGCACTCCTTTTCCGCATCACTTTTTCCCCAGTACACCCAAAAAAGCCCATTTCAGCTGCCTCTCTCCTTCCCATCTCCTTTCAGTGGAAGGCCACTACTCAGCTCCTGCTCTTTCTTTCTTCTTCCATGTCTGTACTAAGAGATGTGTATTATGTCTCCGCTTATCCTTTCTTCTTCCCTTCTAATATTGATATAAAAGCTAACAGACAAGTATTGTCCTTATCCCAACAAGGCTGGTGAGCTGACTGTCCACACCTCTGCTTGTTGGTCATTTCCATTTTTTCACCTCTGAACACAGACTCCAAATGACTAGCGCTTGCACAGCCAAGTTCACATGAAAAAAAAGACAACAAATCTGCTTTTTCAAGTTTGAATAGTGCTTATAATCAGCAGAAAATAATCTTACTAATAATAGTAATGTCATAAGTATCAAACCGCAGTAACAGCAGTACACAGTTACAAAACTATTCAGTTGGTACATTAAGTGGAAAAAGATGCAGCCAGTGTTATGTTTCAAAATGCATGCATTGTAGAACACTGGTTGCATATGAACCCCTTTTTAATGAAGCTTGCTAACTCGTATATTCACTTTAATAGAAAACTGCAAACAACCTCTTAAGTACCAATTTGTGAAGTCTGCTTTAACTTCAGAGACTGTAATAAGATATAGTCAAGCAAGAACTTGGCCTAATACCATTCATTGAACAACTTCTGATACAGAAAATAAGCAAGCATTATACCTATCCATTCCAATTGTACAATATTCCTACTTCTGCCTATGAATGAGGTGGTTGAGAGTCACGCATGTAAAATGAGTAGACAAATAGACACCAAGTCTTCTAACTAGCTGCCAAGATGCAGTGGCTGCAACATGCTGTTCCTGTGCATTATTCCTGTTCACAGTATGTAAGTAACTGAAAATAATCACCGGGCAGGTTTCTTTGACAAATCACGATAGATCAGTATTTTTCACATGCCCAGTCATAGCTCATCATCATTTTCAGACAAATTGCTTCTCCTGCATTTAGAATGCTTCAACAACAGAGGAAATGAGAAACACTATTTAAGTTTATGTATATCATTGGATACTTCTGAAAGCACTGTACTGCTTTGTATGTAAGGCCCACAGAGTATCTATAGACTCCGTAATAATAATTAAAAGCTACAAACATCACAAAGCTTTAAGTAAATTTTACTGGCATTTGGCTTCCCCCCACTTTGAACCAATCCACTGGAGATCTTAAAAAGCAGCTCTGCTCTCTCACCCACCAGCCACTCTTCTCGTTCTAATCGAACAGCATAAGCTGAATTGTTAACAACGGTGGTTACTGCATAATACCTGCTGATTTCACAACACCACAGCAGTTAAGTTTAGGAAAAAAAAAAAAAAAAAAAACAGTCCCCAAACCACAACCTTCAACAGAAGTTCCTTTAATTGACAAGCCTCTGTCAGTCATTCTCCTCATTTTGTTTGTTTTCTCTTTCCCAAAGTGCTTTTTTTTTTTTTTTTTAATCCTAGGTACACATACAGCTATGCAGACTCCAGAGTAAAAAAAAATTCTCCTCTTTATGAAAAAAGCAGCTTTAAATATGTGTAAATATTTTTCATCGTAACAGAGGAAATCCTCTAACCTGGAGTCAGCCTATTTCTAGTTCTCTATGATTTAATGTTTTGGCAGTTTCTGAACTGGCTTGTTCCAAGCTTCACATATCTGATAAATCCCTATTTCACCTATATCCACCTACTTCGGGGTGTTAACATGCAGCTCCATCTCCTGCTATTTTTAGGAGTCCAAAAAGCGTAGCACGTGTTTCACACTGACATGGATGTTCCCTGTTGCTCAGCAAAAAGAAGAAATGTAGAGACAGCCAAAGGCAGAAACAAGAACCCAAAATCTGAAACAGAAGACAGTGGGGGGTTGGGAGTCATCCTGTAGCAAAGAGAAAGTACTTATGGATCAACTTCCTTTTTTGGAGAAAAGGAGACTGCATCTCCTCAGAAAAAGATAATATCAAACTTGAGAAAGAAGAGAAGGGAAAAAAAAAAGGAAACAGGAAAGTGAACAAAGAAGCATGAGAGGAATAGGTGTTAGGTCAGTTAAGTGGCGCGTGCTTGAGAACGATATACAAATATGCACCCATGTGCATTTACTAGAATCCAATTTAACCAGATTGACAGGTACAAGAAACAATTTTGTTGTCAAAGTCCTGAGAGTTTCAGCCATTGCATTGATTATGAGTACTTTCAACCAAGAAGTCAGGCCCCAAATTTGATAGATTCTTCCCATGCAGAATAATCAGGCATTTTTCTTCCTTTATCTTTGTTTGAAAGTTACTCATTATAACTGTTCTCCCGAAGCATCTCATCAGCTCGAAGTTCCAGAAAAGTACAGCAAAACGAAAATATCATGTGGACAACAGCTTTGATTTTGTTTGATGAAACTCGTATAATATACTACCTTTCATCCTAAATGAGCCCACCGCACCTTTTTCTACACTCAAAACTTTCCTGAAATCCAGGAGCTGCCTCAGGCTTCATCTGTTTCCCACATGTTACTGTGTGCTCCCATTTACAGTACAGTTGGAGCTCACAGAGACACATTTAGAGTCCAGAGTTGTCACTTGCTCTACAGGCAGCCAACTGCTGACACCCTGGGAAGATTTTAGGGTTTGTCTTGCAGAATTAAATAACTGCCCTGCTACTTCACTTCGAGACAAGCATTTACAGGAAGGTGTTTATAGATATTCTTTATCCCCTTCCATCCCTCAAAAAAAAAAAAGAAACAAAAAATTAAAAGGAAAATACATCCTGGAACAGAGATTGCATTTCAAAACTTAATTAGTTGGGGTTTGGTTTTCATCTCTGTTTTTAGGAAGAAGTTACTAAAAACATCTAAGCATCTGAAAAACCAAAAACCTTCAAGCTAATTTTTTTTTTTTGAATGATCTTGAATACTGCAAGCTTTCCTTTCCCCTTGATTTTAGAGTTTTGCAATCAACTTAACATTACTTAGATTCAGCAAGTCAGAACAAAAGCATTAAGATTAAACCAAAATCCTGGCATTCAGTTTTACTAACCAGTCCACACCAACCACCTTTTTACCTTACGCAGAGCTCAGAGTGCAGTAAGTGGTAGCTAGTAGCTTACCTACCACAGCTCAGAGCAGCATTTAACATTATAACTACAAAGTTCATAGCAGTGCAGTATTGCTGGAAATCAGCCTGATGTGCTGTGCAGCAGCTGCACCCACCAACCCAGACTCCTTTCCCTTACAGAAGGCATTCCCTTCATCCCTTGATTCAGTATCATGGCGACTGGTGAAAGGTTCTTCTCCCTTAAGAACATTAAATAGCTTTCCTGCCTTATTTCATTCTACTGATTCTCAAGAAGCACTAAGATTTTAGCTATCAACATATTTTTACTGTCGCATTACGATTCTCTATTTGTCACAAATAACGTCAACTGACTCTGCAAAGGCCTTCAGGAAAAGATTTTCCTTAAAGGAAAGCTGTGCAACAGCAGCTGCACTGTAACTTCATCTATCAGTTTGAGTATCATCTTGTTGTTAAAACAAATTATAAACAGATAATGACGTTATTGTTAAAAACAAATTTACTCATGACACAACTAATGTGCAAAATTTCCTTTTAAAGTGATACACGCATGTGGAAACATTTCTAGAATTCTCTTTAATTTTAATAGAGTGAACGGTATGGTCACCTCCATTAACACTACAGATAGTATTCAGTTTTGATATAGCTTCCTGTCATTTTGCTGCTGCTTTAAAGAACATTATTTAATAGGACCTTAATTACACACTTTTAACCTTACAGTGACAAGGGTCAATTAATTTTACCCTGATGCTTATAGGATGCAAGATTGTTAAATAAATAAAATGGAAAAAAAAAAAAAAAACCAACCACTGAGTTGATATGAGAAGGGAAGTAACAGCAGAGACTCATAGGGCCAATAAAATTACAGCTAATCCTTCTGGGAATCCAAACGGCAATAAAGTGAAAGTGAGTACAGATTAGCACATTGTAAATCCACTTATTACCCAGCAATGTTTACACAAGGATTTGCCATTGCCTGTTACCGTTCGATCAGCATTTAATTGCACAGTTTGCCAAGATTTTACTGAAGAGGTTACTTTATTTCCTACAAATATCATTCAGTCCCTTAAAACCTAAAAACATGCATTAATCAAGGACAAGAATATGTACTGACATCTGACAGATGATGAAAAAATGGATGAGTTCCCAGGGTTTCATACTGATGACTTCATGGAATATGAGAAAGAAACAGAAATATCTAAGGAAACACTCTGAGTGCAAACAGATCCCCTGTGTTAATATTCCTGAATTTGAAATGCAGGGGAGTGCACTTTTCTTGTGCACTTCTAAAAGCTATTTGCTCAAGTCCAAAACAGCTTTCTCCTTACTGCTCACTTCTAATACAAACTGCACTCACATGGAGGCCAACAGCCAGCAAAAACATATTTCCATTTTAACGCCTTTAGATGATCAAAGCATCAGCTTAATATAATCAGCTCAAATCCATTTACCAGTGAGCCTACCACTGTGCCCAGGGACTGTTTTCCTTTCCAGCCCTATCTATTCTGGAACAGGTGCTATAATAGTAAATTAATTAGTCTGTGGAGATGCACCTTGTTCTCCATCTCCACAGGCCTCTTGTGGGTCAGGGCCTTGAGGAAAATGCCATCTGGGCAGAGTTTCCCCCAGAGAAACAATCAAAGCATACAGATTGCAGACTACAGAGGAGGGTTCATATGACAATTAACCTTATTAGTCTTTTTTTTTTTTTTTTAAATGGTTGATAGTGTGTCAACATGTTGGCTCCATAAATAATCTGCTTCACAAAGTCATCAGTGCAACTAATAAAAAAATAACCTAAAAATCCTCTGAAGTAAATACAGATGATCTCACACTGAAAACATACAGGTAAACGAATATTAAACAATTATTTGTGTACCCATACAAGTATCACATGACACTTCCAGAATACTTAGAACTTTAACATACTTTGAAAGATCGACAATTTATTCCGCAACAGTTTTTAAACAAACAGAGGGATTTGTCCTATTAATCGGTTTGGTTCTCTCTTTCCCACTAGATTTTGCCAAATACCTAATTTTCAATGGAATAAGAACTAAATTCAACACATCTCACAGTAGAGGCCTGTGTATGTTTAGTATTTAAGGCCCCCCCCCAAAAAATCTAGATTCAGGGAACTGTTTCCACAGCAGACATTGTAAAACAAATGAAAATATAGAAATCCAAGAATATGATAGGAAAGCAAAATCTGTATACAAGAAACATTACTTGCATTTTTTCCACTGTAACTTTGGTGAAGAACAGAAATTAAGACAACAAAGCAAAACAGCATCAAAAAGTTCAATGTTTCAGGCCATTTAAAAATACAAAGTACATATAAATGTATAAATATAAGGTAACAAAAATAGCATTCCTAATGAATGACTTCAGTGAACAACTCTTTTAAACACATTTTACTTGGATAAAAACTACTGAATTTGCATCATAATAAGAAACAAAGCCAAATGATTAGTTCCCAAAATGTTTTGATGACTTCTGACTCTGTTTGTGAATCACATGAATTTCTCTTACATTTATTTCTTATTCAGCTTAGAAAAATTTTATGCAGAGACTTTTATTCCCACAGTTGACTATATTTAACATTTGAAAAAGGGCTATTTCAAAGGAATACTTTGTTCAGTTTGTTCTTTTTACTCCCATGCGCAGTTTTCGGTGTAAACATCTCATGGGTTTCAATCCACTTTTTTTTTTGAAAAGAAGTTAAATTCCGTATTTTTTTTTCAAGGGATCGTACAAGTAAGACCCATATGTTAAGGTGAAAAGCATAGAAATAAGGTCAAAGCAGTCATTCATGAAAATGCATTTTACTTTCAAGTATGATCTCTACTATTTACACTTGTAATACTGATACTTCACAAGCTGTGTGTGCAACTGCACTTTTCATTGCATACATTCCCATCAGAGCCTTTTAGAAAAAAGTTAGCAAAATATTTAGCTGTTAGTCTAAGTATTTCTGAAGTCTTTTTTATCCCCCTACCTGAATATAGAAGGTAGAAGATGTCTAGGTAAACGAAGCTAACAGATGGTAAGAAGCATTAAGTGAACCTTCCTTGGCTGATAGGAGAGTTACTGGAAACATTTGTATTCGATTCATACGAGACATAAAGCAGCAGCAATCTGCTTACTTCACAATCTGCTAGAGATGCAGGAAAGTTTTACATGTGAAACCATTAAAGGAGAGATGATCCCAGCTGGTTAGATATGAGCTGGGGAAGGAAGCATGATCCTAAGCACAAGCAACTTCAGCACGCTACAACCTCACATACCAAGTGAGGTTGTGCAACTTTCCCTCAATACAAAGGGATTGATTCAGTTCATACAACCTGTCCCACAGCTAAAGGTTAGCTAAACCTGAGGCAAAAATGGACAAAACAAACAAAACATCTAATTCAGAAAGAGCCACCTTTTACATCAAAGAACCATTATTGAGCTAAATTGCAATGACTGAAATGCAAGCTTTATAGTTTTGCAGAAAGTAAAGAACAATTCCCAGAATTACTTCTATTTTCATCAGGAAGGTCACATATCCACTTATCCTCATTTTCATACTAGATTTAATTTATAATATTGAAAGTTGGGGAAAATAAGACCCTGTTATGGAAAACTCCAAGAAAACAAAAATTCAACTTAAGGTCAAAATTTGTTGGAAATCAGAAGCCATGATAATAATAAAGGGAGACTTGGGGGAAATTTAATTTGAATGAAATAGTTGCTAATTTGGACAATAGAAAAACATTTGGAACACAGGAAGTTCCATATTAATGCAAGGGAGAACTTCTTTACTGTCACTGACTGAGCGTTGGAGAAGGCTGCCCAGAGTTGTGGTGTCTCCTTCCCTGGAGACATTCAAGACCCATCTGGACGCCTACCTGTGCAACCTGTCATAGGGAACCTGCTTTAGCAGGGGTTGGACATCACCCCTAGAGGTCCCTTTCGACACCTACAATTCTGTGATTCTGTGATCTACTTTCATCTTCAATACAAAAGTAGGAATGGAGTCATAATCAAACAAGTGCAAACATTACATAGCTTTATTGTAGAAATGTCATTCATAATGCTAGAATCACTTCCTTTATCCATTACTGAGCCAAAGGAGTGGGTAGAACAGACTAGAAGATTAACAAGAATAGAAGAGACACACTAAGAGAAGTCAATGAAGCAGCCATAGGAGATGAAATACAATGCTTGTACTCATTGAAGCAGCTGAAAAAAAAAAAAAAAAAAAGAGCTACAAGGGACCGTATTCAATGAAGCAACAGTGAGAGACGGGATGCTTTAAAGGAACTAGGAAAAGCCCTCCAGTGCTTCCTTCAGTACGACACATAAGTCCCTTCCATTTTGGTTCCTTCTGAACATAAAAAAAATAAATTAAAAATGCATTTGGCATTACTTTTCCCTGCTATTTCTCACTATTTTTCATATCAAGATAAAAAAACATGTTTAAGAGATTATAATAAGCCTTATTCTGACATACTTGATCACAATATGCTAGAATGACAACTTGCACGTCACAAGAAACATTTAGCACACCAATACCATGGAATTCAGATAATACAACCCCTAAGCTCACCTACCTTTTTTCTCAAGTGTCACCGCCTTCCCTATCCTCTGCCTGAACGAAGACAAATTCCTACCTTATACATTCAAGCAACAATTGTGCTCCAACAATGAAAAGCCTTCTCAGATTAACCCCACCCAAGAAAATGGAAAAGAATGAACAGCAGAATTTTTGCTAGATCTATGTCATGGTTACGTTGACAAACAGAACTGCTATGTCTTAAACACATGAAGAGATCTGCTCTACATGGTGCCCGTGGGAGAGGGCAGGACAGCCTGTTCCACCATGCTGCAGGGATCTTCTGCTCCATGCTTGGAACACCTCTTGTCCTCGTTATTCTCTGACACTGGTATTTGCAGCGCTGTTGCTCTCCCATTTTCTCACTTCTGTCTCACACAGCTGCTATTGTGTTTTGTTGTTGTTTTGTCTCTGAACCCTTTCTCAAATACATATTCATATAGGCACCATCAGCACCACTGCTGGGGCCACCTTTGGCCAAAGGTGGAGCTATTACAGGTCTGTCTGGAACCATCTGTATCTGACATGGAGGCAGCCCCATGTCTCTCCTCACAGAGACCTCTCTTAACAAAACCCAATACTACAAAGATGAAAAGGGTACTGCTGTCAGTGTTGGGAGGATGACTGACATGCATTAAGGTGAAGGAGGTATTCACAATAGCATAATCAGGCTGATCTCCCTATACGCATGCAGTAAAAATAGGCAAAAGATGGCCTATACTAGAGGCGTCCTGAATGAAACCCTCTTTCTCTCCTGGCAACACAAGAAGCTGGGGAATTGCTTTCACTCGACCCTCGTGAGCAACCCCAAACTTATGCTGCTTGTCTTCACAGCCTGTAGAATACAATGAATGAAAGAAACATGAGTGTGAAGTTTTAGGAGATATGCAATGTTCTGTGCTCTTAACACTCAGAACAAAATATTAGCCCTTTTTCAATATGCTGTTAAAACCATTAGTCTATTCTGCACAAGGTGATAACCAGCTCATTATCTGCTGAAAACGAGATAACTTTCCTAAAGCCAGCAACTTCTGTATGCATCTATGAAGTCACAGATGCAACAGAGTCACCAAAATATAGTACGTACTTTCAATTACTTGCTCACTTTACAAGGACCCAGTGTCCTCTAAACCTCCACAGTGATCTCGCTATTATTAAAAAGGATGCTTTGCAAAACACAGAAAATATTTGTATTGTAACTTAAAGAAAATCAGGAAGGAAGAGATCTTCTGTTATTCCTCCACCCCACAGTTCTATTTCTCCAATTTCACACATATTTAGCATCTTGTCTAGGGAGCATTAGTATACGTGGTGATGAGATGAAGGCAGCCTAATGCAAGCCTGGCAAGAATTCCCTGTCACCAGTCCTCCTGGGTCTGGAGATCAGCATTCTTAAAATACGAGGATTTGATAGAGTTAACGCCGTCCCCTCGAGCAGATGGTTTGGAGCGTTCTGTCAGGCTGCCACCGATTACCGCAAACAGCCTCGTTACACTGATAGCCCCCCCGGGACCCAGCCTGCTGCTGGCTGACCTCACTCCGAGGTGTAATGGGCCCTTCCCAGGGCCTCATCTGTGTCACAAAGATACACACACATCTCCAGAACCAACCAGCAGTACCTCTCCACCGCCGTGTCACAGCCAACAGCCTCTCAGTAGTGGTGGCTTTCAGTTTGTTCAATTTGTACTCCTGTCTTCACAGTCTTGCAGGTGGAGATGTTTTAAACACCCTTTCATTTTTTTGGGTTTACGTCTCTGTGTGACAGCACTGTCAGTCCCTCATACAGCTTCAGCTGTCCTGTCTGCCCACTCAGTGGCAAAACACTGTGCATTCATAGCCTATTTTGAATCTATGAAATAGGAGCTTACATATTACATATTCATTAGCAACATTTTCTGCACTTTCTAAATAGATGAGTCAGACTGAAATCACAGTTACCAACACCAGAAGCAGCTCCTACAAACATACTCCGGAGTCTTAAAATGCTGTCTCATATTAGCTGTGCATTACTCAGGATATTTCACCACTACCAATAAACACCACCTGGTCATTATGGATTCACTACTGTAAGGTTTGTTTTCTTTTCCAGCATCGTAAATCAGATCTGAATTTAAGTTTCTATTTTTCTTCTAGAAGAAGCTTGGAGCAAAGTTACCAAGGCAGCTCATCTCAAATTTGCTACTGAACACCGCTATACGTACTGGTAACAGGAAAAAAAAGGTTCAATTTGTGTTCCCATGAGGAAGTCATTCTGCAAAGTAATTAATTGCTCCAAATTAAATTTAGGGATAAAGAATTGGCCTGAGAAACACAGACTCTGACACAAACTTTTTGCTCTGTCCCTGAGCTAGGGTTTGCACAGAATAGGTGGGCAAGGCTTCATCAAACAAAGCCTTGTGAGGGGCTCCCTTACTCGCTGAGGCTCTCACTGCGTTTGTATCTGGGTAGTTTCTTCATGGCAGTGACAAGCTCCAGGTGATGCTACTCCGTTAGGAACATCTGGGATCTTCCTATTTTGGATCTTTCTTGCTACAGAATCCTGCAGTTTTTGAGATCTTGCAGGAACACGTGAAGTACAGGACTCCTGAGTCACAGAAGTTATGAGCACTCAGATCTCCAACAAGGCTGAAGTCTTAGAGCAGCAAATGGGATACCCTTCTCTTCCCCAAAGCACGGTGAAACTATTTGACTCTCTCAAGCAGTACGGCATTCAAGAAACACACCGAGACTCTAACCTCACACCCTGCAGTGGAGAGAAAGGAGCATCTGCTTGACCCCAATTAGATTCTTTCCCCACCTCCCATCTTCATCCAGTCTGCACAGATACACAGAATGGTTTGGGTTTGAAAGGATCTTGAAGATTATCTCATTCCAGTTTGCCCAGGGCCCCATCCAACCAGGCCTTGGACACTTCCAGGGATGGGAGAATTCAACTTAACAGCTTCTCTGGACAGCCTGTTCCATGCAAGATGTTTTAGTATTTAAAACCCAAACCCTTGAATAAATGAACAAACAACAGAAACAGGCTGGAAAACATATCATGTGCAGAGTGATATAAAACACTGCATTATGGACTTTTTTTTCCTTATTAAAAAAGGATGTTAACTGACTGTATGCTTAGAACTCAAGAGAACAACTGAAAAAATGTTATCCTCTGCTGACATTTCAACAGCTTAACTTGGTATATGGAGCCTAGTGTACAAATATCCACTAAAGCCAACAGGTGAATAAGACAATTACTTTTTGGCAATCCATGCAGAGACCAGCAGCAGGCAGGCTGAGCAAGCTGTGCCACTTGGACAGATGGTCCCACTGACACCAACCTGTGGTTTATTTAACAGGTTACACAACTGTTTGTGTAGTAATAGTGTCACAGACAGTTCTGATATCAATCAGTTTCATTTTAATGCTTTTAGGAATGGTTCACCTGATCTGGCTTCCATTGGAAACTGCACGTGCTGAGCCCGGAGACTGTCCATACCCACCCAGTCACAAAGAGTTGACACAAGGTGACTAAACCAGTAGGAAGACTCCCAAAGCACCTCCCCAGCTGGAGTCTGAACACTGCAGCAATATATATAAAACCAGTGTATCAAGAAGCGCATCATTAAACACATGCTGCTTGTAATAGCACTTCAGCAATTCCACTTGTTAGCTTGCTCCCTCTGTCCAAAACTTTCAAACACAGGAAAAAGAACACTAATTTTTCAGATGAAGACAAATTTCAAAATGCAAACAAGTCTACACTCTTGCCCAGTCACTCAGTCTATGTGTTTTCCTCCCTTCCAGACATATCCTAGAGGAACAGCACAAGAGGTTGCAGGGCAGTTGGGGGTCATAGCTCAGGAGCACGAGCTCTCACCACAGCACAGGGTAAGCGACAAGCCGCACAGCAACACCTGCTGGCAAACCCAGCAGAGAACACGGCTGTGTCCCTTGCACAAGCTGCACTTTGCTGGAAAAGAAAAAGCCGAACTAATCGTTGTGGGCTCGATCTTGCACAGCTCTGCACCGCGCATTGCCTCCTCGCTGGGTAATCTCAATAATACGTTTGGCTACTCTAAGAAGATTAAAGCGAGAAATAGAAACAAAGCAAAAAAGGGGCTTAAAGAGGAGGAAAGATGTACAGAAGGAAACAGGAATATGAACAGGACCATAGCAGCAACGCTCCTGGCAAATTCACTAACAAATATTTGTAGGATTGGACTTTATTGTGATTTATAACAGCAGAGACAATGTCTCTGAGTCATATTTACATTTGTAATGGCTTTCATTAAGACTTACTGCCTCTCCCCCTTTAGATCCTCTTTCTGTGGCGCTCAGAACACCTGCACTATTCAGCTTTTTTCCTTGGATTTTTTTAAATAAGAGAAAAATTAACAAAGTAAAATTTGTTGACGGTCCCCACAGTCAGCGCAGTGGGTGTTCTACTTCTGGGCTGTCACATTTGCCACGTTCATTTCTGCAGGTGTTAAATATATGCTGACAACAACATATGTTACTTAAACGTGGGTTGCTTTTCTTTTTTTATTTATTTTTTGTTTTAATAAGCCTTGTAATTAAAAAGTGCTTACAGCTTGAAAAAATAATACAGGTGGAAGCCAATTCTGCTCCATGTATTCAACAGTCACATTCTCATTCTCCCTCCCTCTCGTGATTTAGGTGTTTCCCTAATGATACCCAGGGAGAAAAGGTAGGGTGTGGGGAGGAAAGAACATCTTCCAAATATTAGCTATTCAAAAATAATATCAAACATTTTGAAAGTAAAAGCATGAGGAGAGAATACGGATTCTCCCTGGAATCACCCTTCTCCCCCACATCTCCTCACTTGTGCTTCCGAGCTCCCTTTTTGTTTACATCCATCTCTTATTTTAATCTCCTTAGTCCTGCCAAGCGTGTTATATATGGTCTCCAAAGGAGCGTTTCCTTTACATACTGTTATACAATAGGACTCACCTAGTGATCTGTATTAAAGTTCGACCTACCCTATTAATTACAGTATTATTATTTCTGACTGTTTAATGCATCACTTTATTTTTCATTGAAACCTATGCATTGCTCTTCAGGGCAGCACAATACCAACCAGCACATCTAGACAAGTCAGGGGAAAATGTTCTAATTCAGCAGAACCAGCTTATTTTTACATGACAGTTCATTATAGTGGAATACGTTTGGTCAGTTGAAAAAGTTAGATCATAAAAATCAGTTAAAATAAATCTGATTACCTGGATGTCAAGAGAGAAGCGATGGACTATTTTAAAAGTCACTCTATTTCATGTATTATCGACCTATTACACATAACAAGAAATTTTAAAAATGAAAGCCACAAAAAATGTATTTTCTTAGCCTGTTCTACAAACTTGATGCAGTAGGCTTTAACCACATTATTTTTGTTTTAATCAAGTTGGAAATATTTGTGGAGAACAATGCCTCTCCTTGCTTTTTGTGCAAAATCTCTACCTTAAGGCTGGAGACAGTGTTTCCCTACTTGAGGATAAGAAACACCCCAGAAGAACATTTAAATGTAAGGAAGTAAACTTAAGTAAGCTTCCAGCATTTAAGACAAATTACACCACTTATTTCCCCCCTCTGTGGATGTGCCAGACTGTACAGCAGCACTGACAGGCATTTGCGTGCTCCAGGAAGGGAGCTCACATATGTCCCCCACTCTAATAAAAGATGTGGCAGGATTCATTTTGGCACACCACTGCTACCGTATGCTGCAATTGATCCTAGGCTTCAGAGGTGGTGGGAAAATACACGCTGCTCAGTTCCAGGCATTCATATTTTAGCCAGTTAAAAACAAAGCTTGAACAAATATGCCAAATAATTTGCCTTCATTGAGAGCTAAGCCAAAGAAAACTCATGTGCTAAAATAGCCCATCTGTGAATTGGCTCTGCAACTCAGACAGAATAACAGTTTCAGGACTCATCACTACTTTCCCCCAGACTCAGAAAGATAAACCTCAGTTTCTGAACCCAGGCTACCCCAGTAACATCTCTAACTGGAGCCCATCCTGGAATACAATTTCCTCAATTTTAACACAGGACGATCAGAAAAATTTAGTCTTCTCAACAGTTGCTTCAGACAATAGAAATGTCTTCAGCTGTAACATGCACTTACCACAGCACTGTAATATCAAAAAATTGTTACTCCATACCAAGCTCCCTTTCATACTTGGCCTGTGTTCCTCAAGTCTAAAAATGATTGAAAACTCCCTATAACAAATATCAAGTCAGACCTTTTATTAGGTTAAATGATATTCGCCTAACAAATCTATGCTTAAAGAAACAGCGCATCACTCACCAAACGCACAGACTCCCTCTATTAAAATCTACACAGAGTTTTCTTAAGTGTTAGAGTCTACCCCAGCCCTTACAAAGGGTTAAAATACAGATGCTGTGAATGGAATGTATAATCCTTAAGGCCCTGGAGCATTAAGACATATCTGCTCCTTAGGGTCTGTCTCTGTCCATAATCAATTTCTTCCCTTGGAGAACATTAATTGTCTCTAATGATAGCTTTCCGTCAATACATCCTTGATCTTAAAAGGCCTGTACAGCTTTTTCCTTTATTCAATCAAATCATCTCTACAATTGCCCTCCTTTAGTAAGATAATACCTTTTAAGCCTTGTATTTTAATATAAAAAAAATAAGAGGTAGCAGCAAATTCTAATGGAAGTGCTAACATTTGAGGACCAGGATGATGGCTTCCATTATCCTAAATAATGTTTGAAGATTACGGAAAGCACTGTGTTTCAAAAGGTGGAAACTAATCCCCCACTTTCAAATTATTCCTTGTACAAAAATCTGTTCTGACATTATGAATTTTTGTGCCCCAACTGAAGCACTGTATATTTAAATATGAAAGATAATTTTCAGCTCTGGAGGGGGAAAAAAGCAAATAATTACTATTTATAAGCATTAAATGCTAAATAATTTGAGAAATTGACAACCTTAAACACAGAAGCCCTTTATTTTTTCATTCTCTGGTACAGAGGTGGCTTAACTGTTCGCTCAAACCACTGTAACTCCCCCAGAAGTTCCTAAAATTATTTAATTTCACGATGGCTCAAAAACTCAATCTCCTAGTGACCCACTAATGTGTCTTGCTTTCCCCACCCCCTTCTCTTCCTTGTAATGCTTTTCAAAAGGCGTGGAAATTCAATTTTTTGCCATTCAACTGATTTGTTCCCATTCAAATAGAGGATTTTTCCTGCACTTCTTTATCTAGATTGCCCAGCACACATCTGCATTTCCTCCCATATTCTAATATGTCTTTGTCGAAAATGGCACTGCTGTTTGTAATGGCTCAAGGACCTCAAAATGAAACATGACGGTACAAAAGCCCTTCAAACCTTTCCAATTCTTTACTCGGTACTTTTTAATATCCAGCACGAACATGTCAGAATTCTGGTGCTGCCTATTTAGTATCATTTTTATCTAAGGGCAGTCACAGAAAAGATTTCCTGCAAACAACTGTCATCCACCCTGACCGTAACACCGCAGCCTTCCTCTGATGCAAAAATCATCACACACACATATGCTATTAAAAAAAAAGCAGAAGACTGAAGATCAGAAAACTCAGGAAAATCTAACAAACATGAGCTGCGTGGATTTGCTTTTTTTCACTCACACACAGACATCAGATTACAGTGCCTGATGTTCTTTACACTATTTCGTATTTTTCAGAATACTGATGACAAAAGCAGCAGGACTAAAAATAATGCTAGGAATATGAGAAGAACTAAGAAATATAGGTAGGTAGATACAATCAATCCAGCAGCTATCAAGCCTAAACAAAACAAAACAGGAAAAAAGGAGACCAGTTAACAACCTAGATAAGAGATGAAAATTGCCAGTGAGGCAGATCAAGTTTATTCAGTGCCCTGATAAGCACCTATTTGCTCTTCCCCATAATGCTCTCTCAGTATTTATAAATTATCATTTAATTATGCTGGCAAGTGGTAATTGTCAAATAAAGCTCAGATAGGCATAAGCCCTCAGGCTGCACATGACAGAAAAATATCTGTTAAAGCTGGGCTGATTCACACGCTTAGGAAATCATTTCCTTTCTTCTTTTTATCCTTGCCAACAAATTATATGAACTGGCACTTTGTGCTTTGTAGGCATTTTGAAGTCTATGCAGATTACAGGAAAGAAAAATTAGTTGTTTCAGTATCTACCATTCCTAAATTATTCTGCTGATTTAAGACACCATGTTCTGTTTTAACAAAAGAGTGCCAAAGATCAGTGAATCAGAGCCATCTTCTGCTTAGAATTTATGCCCAGGGTCACTTTCAATTGGGTAAATCAAGATTTGGGGAATTATCGAATTCTATGCATAATAGATTTGATACAGAGCAATAGTTAAAATATGACATTTATCCCATTAGGATAGAAACACTAAGCAATATTTTTTAAAAAGTCTCTTACTACTTATATTCAATTATAGACCCATTAAACATTCTCAGATATACGCTCACTGATAGATACACACCCACATATCTGAAGGATTTCTTGGCTCACAGCATATATGTGTAACTACCAAAGTATACAGAAAACGACCAATAGAAAACACAATTAGCACTAAGTAATGATACTAAATATAGACTCTAGAGAACTCCGACCTGGAACCTGTATGTGAATAATGTAAGTATCAGATTTATTACATGTTGCTAGAATATTTGCCAGCAATGCCATCACTGCCACAAAAGCACTGACATTGTTTTTTCTTTCAACTATTACTATACATTGGAAACTCAAGGTAACAACCACACCAGCAACAACATAATAAGCCACCTCCCAGGCTAGCCTAATACTGGATGCTACTTCATATCCGTACTTTCTTCTGTATGCCCCTTCCGTGGTAAAGGACTTGATGGGCTTACAAGGAGCCCAAAACAAGTCTTGGCTATTCTTGGTACCTAGGCACATCTGTATTTTTTTCTCACCCTCATCAACAGAGTTCAACAGAACTTCTCTTATGCTTTTAAACATTCTCTAGATGCAACTAATTTATATTCAGATCTGAGCTGTTAATAGATACGTATAATTCCATCAACAAACTATGTAAGATATTGGTATCGCCTACATCTTAGACCAGTTTTATAAGTCATTGAGCCTTCTGAAACTTTCAGGAGCAGTTTGCTGATAAAGATTAGAATTTTTCACAAAAATCCATTTTTCTTTCAGGCAATCAGTAGTCCTCAACCGACACCTTCTTTTACTGAGTATAGTGTCAACAACAGCAACGGCAGCCAACACAGACAAGAAACACTGGATGAAAGGAGGGGCTGTACAAGATAACATTCCAATTTCACTGGAATAAATAAATGAATTCTCTTCTTCCAGTTTACAAGTTTCATAGCTTCAGTCAATGAACAGCAGTGCATATGGACTGCTTCACACAGTTATTTCCTGTTTCAGAGCAGCTGCAGAAGCACTGCTCAGCAGTGAATGATCATCACCACTGGACAGATCCGCTGCAGCTCCCACTGTTCTCATGAAGCACGCCACCTTCCCTAGGGACTCACGGGGACAACCAGTGCCCCAGGGGCTAACATAGCATGGAGACTGGCCAAACACCATAATTTACAGGTTGTACAAGATGTCCAAGCAGCAAATAGCCAGAAAGCATTTACTGGTGTTGTGACAGCCAAAACAAATTAGCATCTTACAGTCAGGATAAGCATGGAGACAGTTAATGATTCCCAAAGGAAGAGCTCTTAACCTTGTTTACCTATTGCAAAAGATACTGTATCACTATCATGTATAGATATCTAAGACCAAATAGTTTTGCAGATCACTACCATTTCCCAGAAACAGATGCAGGAAGCACTTGGAATATTGAATGACGTGCTGCACATGTTGAAGAAATAGTAAAAGATACAAGTGGAAACACTTTTTCAGATATAAAACTTGCAGTCAGAAATGCTGGTCTTTGACTCTTGCAGGACAGCATTGCATCCTTGGCCTACAGGTATGGTCAACCAATGCCAAACCAGAAATTTATGCACAAGATTTCATACAGGACAATCTGGAGAACTTTTGCCTTAGTTACTTGGCTCCTGATCTGCAGGATTCAGCAAGCGCATGGGCTGCAAATTCCAGCAGAAAGTGAAGACTGAATCTAACACCATGAAGGTGGTAGGATATTGTACATAAATGAGATTCTTTCCACTAGCTTTTCCCACCCACAAGACAAAATATATATATATAAAAGGAATCTTTTTAGCTCTGCTTATTGCAAGTAGTATTCTAGGAAATGGCATGTCTTTTTCACTAAGCAGTGAACTGAATTTTGAATCAATTAAAGAGACAAAAAAACATGACTGCTTTCATGACACCAGAGTGCTCAACCAGCTGTGAAGAACAATCCTGGAGCTGACAGAACTCAGATAACTCTGGTGAGCTCTAATACTTTTCTAAAGTGGGTTTTGTGCTGACAGTTGGCCAAGAAATTTTTCCCTCTCAACAATTACCTTTTTCTGAAACTTACTTCTTACAAGGACTAACCTCAATGACCTTTACAAAGTTACACCAAGCACACTGTGAAGAACTACATACCATATATTGGGAGAGGAAGGGGATCTTCTCAACAGTGTTACTTTCATTCTCCTTTCACTGATGTGGGTTTTGGTCTTTCCTGGCACTTTTTAGAATTAGTAGGCACTTAATAAACAAGAAATTAGGAATTGATTCAACTTTCAAAACTACTCAGCTTATCTATTTTCTGACATCCTTAATCACAAAGGTGACTGTAGAAAAATGCGTTGTATTGCCCATCTCAAATAGCAAGGCAGAGAACTTCTCCAGGGGAAATCTGAAAGTCCACAATCATTTATATTAAGAAAGTGTATAACAATACTGTTGATGGTTCTTATGCTTATAAACCTTTGCTTGTACAGCAATATTTTCTTACGTTCACACAGCATGCAGCGTTGCATAAGTTATCACTGTAACTCTAAGGAATGACAGCATGGAGAGCAGTCGTGCACAGCCTGAACAAGCAGCAATGCTAGTTAGCAATAACTAGCAACTGGTCACACGCATGAACTGGTATTGCAATCGACTCCCAGCCTGGAGGAACCAAAACCTGAGAAGACACTTCTCTTGCCCTAATCCAGCTTCCACTGAAACCACATCTCTCTGGTCACAGATAGTACA
Organism: Bambusicola thoracicus; assembly: GCA_002909625.1. Lineage (NCBI taxonomy): Eukaryota > Metazoa > Chordata > Aves > Galliformes > Phasianidae > Bambusicola > Bambusicola thoracicus. The sequence goes on from PPHD01000129.1 coordinate 43,416, forward strand.
GCACCTGTAGTTTCTGGGAGACTTCTCTTCAGAAGCCCTCACAGGTAAAAATTACACATGCCCTAACAAATATAACTTGATATTCAAATCTAGATAGGTTATTAGAAAAAAGTCCACTTCTTTTTTCCTATCTGGCACAACAAACCTCTAGCTGTCCTATGGTCATTAGTGACTTCCTATATTTTGATTTGAAAAGAACAGACCACATAAAAATTACATCACATCTTAAAGTTGACTTCTTTTTTTAGATTCTAGAACAATTTCTACTCTGACTTTAATATTATGTTCAGCAGGACTTCTCCACAACACCACTCTGAGGATCCAAGAAGTCAGTCTGCTCAGTTCTGCAGGTTTGTGATGTCCTCACAAAGGACGTGACCAAAAGCATTTCATGAAGGCATTTTTAATGTTTAGGTTTTTTTAAAATCTATTTTCGACATATTGCTTGAGTTTTCCTTTAAGATGCCCAGAGAAAATAATATTGTGATCTTCTTAAAGGTAGCTTAACACATCCCAGAAAGTTAATTATAAAAATCACAAGATGATAATTAAGGATCTTCCCAAAAACTCATGGCAAACTGGGAAGTTTTCCAAGTAATTTCTCAATAGCACCCATGCTCTCTTTTCAAGATCTTTTCAAAAATATTTCATCATGTACATAAAGCGCTTTTCAGTTTAATTCTGCTCTCATAAAACCACTCTGAAACCATGCCCAACGTGCACATCATGAGAACCCAGAGATTTTATCAGACCTATATACTTTGATCTGAAGACTTACAGAAATTCAGTGAAATTCTGGATAACGTTTACAGCTCAAGCTCATCTTGTTACTGCGACAGCAACACAGATGCTTTTCTTCCCCTTCTGCAAGTTTCCTGCTGATTTTCTAGGTCAAACTAATAGAACATTCATGGTCTGCTACCAGGAAAGCAAAAACAGGAAGAGGGCTTTTCCTCTGATAACCTGCTCCAGAAGAGCTAGTTTGAAAATAGGAAGCAACACACTGGCGTAGAACAAAATAACCAACATGAAAATACCAATTTTCCTTAGAAATTAACTTTGAGAGAAACCTGTCTCCTATGCACAAGAGAGTATCTCACTCTTTAGAGGCAAAGACTTACTACAGAAACTTCATTTTTAAATGCATATTTCCAATTAGCTAATGAAAAAAATGGAGCTTAACTGGCTTATGGTAAGAAATTTTTCATGTACATGGATTCAGAACTATGTACATTGACCAGTGGTGCTATATATTGGAATATCAGCTTTTCTGGAAATAGCACATATTTTGACATATGTTATATTCAGCCCCAGGGCAACATACACTACGTAATTTAGCTTCCTTGCTTACAATGCAATTTATTCCCTCCCCCACCCCCAATAATACACTTTTTTTTTTTTTTTTTTTAAA
>PPHD01000129.1:47739-69569 GCA_002909625.1 Bambusicola thoracicus
CCCCCCCCCCCCCCCTTTGTATGACATCCTAATAACAGTGATATGGAGTCCTGTTAAAATTTGGTAAACGAAAGAAAAAGCTGCATAAGCATATTGGGAATTGGAAGAGAATAGTTTGACCAAAACGGCTTAAGAAAAGCTGAAGAATCAACTATAGAACAACCCTACTGACAGGTTTTCACAAGTTAAAAAACATACACACATCCCAGAAATCACTTAAGATACGAGATAATAGAAGTAACTTCCTAACAATTGTGTAATGCAAGACAACAGTTGCTAACAGATACCTTTGGAATGTCTTTTTAATATAAGAGTTATTATTATTATTTTTTTTTAATTCAAAAAAGGATCCTCATCTTTCATTTCCTAAGCCAGGCCATTCACCCTGACCGCTCAAAGCAAGCAAGGACTTCCTGAAAGGAGAAGAGTTGGTGTAAGACCCACACACCAATTCTCATCCTCTGCCCCACCCAATTCACATTTCTTGGTGACCACCGTTTCATCAAAACTAGCAATTAACAAATCTGCTGAAGATACCAAATTAGAAAACTATTCGTGTATAATGCATGAAATACAATTCAGAAGCATTACATACAGTAGAGATCTGCTCTATTTTAACCACTCAGTAAATAAATACTCACTGCTTAAAATAGTATAATCTAGTTTCAACATAGACTCGCCACATTGATGATTTCATATTATGTTTCCCAAATAAAATCGCTTTTCAGGACAATCAGTGCAACAGCGTATTTCTACAATTTCTTACAGCCCAGCAGGCAGGCCTACCTCTACAGCCTTGATAATTATGAATCCTTTCTGTGATGCTAATAGATTATTCCACTTTGAATGAGCATCCAAAATTATTTAGCAACACCTTGTTTAAGATGACAGTTTTGTGATTCTAAATTCTAAATAATTAATTTGATTAAAAACATGTAAGCAATGAAAGAGCTTTCACTTTGGGTATCATCTCTTTTACCAGCATATGCAACACTGCAGGTGAGACGTTCATTTCTTTGTGGGCTGTCTGGACAAAAGGCAACATCAGCTTAACTAGGTCTGTACCAGGTCAGCATGCACAGGTACTGGATCTGACAACAGATGGCAATACAAATTAGTTTTGCATATGTGCAATACAAATACACAGCGTCAGCCTAGAGCAGGTTCCGTGTCTGAATACATAAATTGTTTTTAAACTTTAGGAAGTGAGAACAGAGTGCAATTTATTTTGGGTTTGTTTTTATTCCCGCCATGCAAAATCCTTATTCTTTTAACCACAGAAAGTGGCCTGACTTCAGAAATGCGAAGTACCTGCTCATTTTTCAACCTTCTGAAAGCTAGATTTCCTATGCAAGGATTCAGGAGACCAGCTCCCCATATACACACTCTTGTTAACCAAGCTGCCAAGAATAACAGTTTCCATTATTGGTCACAACACTGGCTAGTCCAGGTTTGGTGCTGTGGGCATGATACTGACAGTTGTTCATTCCAGATTACCCAGCAAACACGTAACCCCAGATAAGCAAGCATCTGTGCTGCATTACATGGCAGAAGAAGGTTTGTAACTATAAGTAATATCATTCATTTCACAATGAGTATGACAGCATTAATACACAAGGCTCAGATTAGATACTGTGTTCTTAGTCATATACGTGCACTTTGCTCTCTTCTCACTTAGCAATCCAATTTCAATAAAAGATGCAGGAATTAAATCCTCCTGAAAACAAAGCCATTAAACCTTGTCTCAGTTTACCCAGTTGTAGTAAAACACATCTATATATTCAAGGGTACCCTGAAGAATACCCCGTTTCTTTTTTATTTTTCTTTCCTCATATTACAGGAAAAGCTTTTCTAGAGCATTCAGATCTAGTTTAGGAGCAAATAACGGACTGCCTACACTGGTCAACAAGAACGTTGCTTCCAGTTTAAGTTGTCACAAATTCCTGTGCCATTTCAAGAGTAATCTAAGGAAGAAGTGAGGAGCAGATCAAACCATGCTCTCTAGGCACATCTATTTCACTCAAGGATTCAGTACTAAGTGGTCCTTACACTATTCAGATAGAGTATCTTCAGACCCCTAAGCGTAGGCCAATTCATGTTTGCTCATTAATACAACTAGGTATTTTCCAGCGTCACAAACACTGTCAAATAAGCTAATGACACTAAAACGCTATGGGAATCGTCTGTTATCTATTTAATGGTTTTCATAAAGGTCAGTAAGACATGCTATTAGGGGCAGATGTCCATGGACAAGCTTGCATTTATCCACCTTTATAGAATCATTCGATCAAAAATTAGGTATGCTCTCTAACAACTTCACTACAGAGGAGGAAAATCCTTTTCACTGTATCTGGCTCCCGTTGCACTCAAGCCAGAAGCACGAAGCAAAAGCACTTTGATGTAGGAGTGCTCCTTTCTAGCACAGCCCCTCTTGATCCGCTAAGATAAGAAAGAAGAATGCAGCACAGCATCATCCCAAACTCCTTTTTATATTCGGTTGCACCAAAGGCCAATTAATGGCACATTATTGCAGGCCTGATAATCCATTTAGCAGACAGCTGCATAGTGATTATAATATAGTTACATTAATATAATTACACATTCTACATATAATATGCATTTTAGAACATATAATATTGTAATATTACAACAAAAGAAAGTCTAGAGTAGAAGTCCTGAAAGTACACATGGTTATTTTTCAATTTGTTTTCCTAGCTTGATTTTCTGACTCCTGGCTACTTTTGTTACATTGAGGTAAAAGGCATCACTCACCCAAGGAAGGTCATGAGAGTCCTTTAAGAGAAAAGAGTTCCTCTCTACCTGACTCACACCTGGCGAACAGGACATGGTCCTCCATCAGAGCCAGACAGCAACCTGCAGATGGAGGGGCCGGGAACCCAGGAGGGTGCAAGGCTCCCAGCTCCTCAAATATGAGCATGCTGTCTCTGCAACACTCTCAGGCTGACTACATTAGAAACAAGAGAACATCTCCACGAAACAAACTCGTGTAATTCTGCACATCATTACTGATGGACTAAGCAAGTTACCTAAAAGAGTTTCACCATTCACTTGGCTTTGCATAAAGTATCCAGCCCTTTCGATGCAAGAACAATACAAACGGATAATCAGGCTATTGATTTCTTAATAATTAATGGATACTGTACAGTATCATTTTTGCACTCCGCTTTCCTTACACAGCCAAGGCTTGCACTAACATCATGGGGAGTTTCTGGAGTGAAGAATGCTGGACTAGGTAATTGTTCTTGCACTTAAGGGCATCTTGGCCAATTTGTTGTGTGTATAATAAAAGCTCATACTTGTGCAGTAATTTAGCATTTCTGAATAAACAGTGATTCATAATTCTCCATCTCCTTGTCCTCGTTTCTTTAAAAAAATAGAGTCACTGTTGTTTAATCCAATAATTATGCAAACACTAAATCTTACACTGGAGGAGAAAATGTTAACGCATATTGAAAAACCAAAATGCATAGAACTATAATCTGTATGATAAAATGCATTACTCTGTTTAAAAGGATTGTTTTACAGAAGCAATTAACAATCAGCAATCATACAGTTCAGACCGGTGTTTTGATGCCATCTGTTGGAGTAAGTCTTCACATTCCCGAGAATGAAGCTATAATTTTCTGTTTATGATTTCATTAGAGGCATAGAGCATTACAGCTACAAAAAGAAGAGGATTTCACTCAACACTTTCATTTTAGAAAGAGCTGCTCTAAGATCAGTTTGTCATAAGCCTTTTCCTAAAGTGGTAGAAAGATAATACAATTGCAGTGATATCAGAACTGACAAATACATTCTAAAACATAGTATTTCAGGACCTACATTTCCTATTAACAAGCTTATGAAAAAATAGAAACATTTCATTTCAATGCAAAAAAAAAAACAAACATAGAAGGAAGTACTTCAAACAAGGTAATGATTGCACACCCACAAAAACTGTACTCACATTTTTCTAATGGAACTGAGTGAACAGTGAGCTACACACTAAAATACATATGTCAATTTTATTAGTTCATTAGATACACGATTAAATCTTTAGGGGATTTTTTAGTACACTAGGGGGAGCTAGATCTCTACAATGAACGTGAGCAATTAGCTGTAAGAAACTTTAACCCTGTTAAAAAAAACATTCAAAAACAGTCTTATAAGCTTCTCCAGCTGACAAATATGCACATTTCTGTTCAACAACATGCAAACCAAAGTCCCACGACATCCTAGGAAATACTATTTCTCTTCTATTATTCAATTAAAATTACTCTAATTCTTTTTATCCTGTTATTTCAAAGACTCTAGTGAATTCAGGACAGCCTAAAACCAGCCAAAATAGTTCTCCTTCCCGATCTGCACACAGATTCACCACCTCCAATCCTGGCTACTATGCTAATTCCACGATAACATAAGCAAAACTGCTAGATGAAACACTGCTTTTTTTCTTCTGCATTACTGTTCAGTAATTACACACTGTTAAGAGTTAAAGGAGTAAATTCTAATTTTACACAGTATATGTCTGCAATATATCTTCTAAAACCCACTAATTCATACATTTCTCATATTTAAAGTCTTCAAATTATTTACTCTATGAAACTAGAGAAATCTTTTTCCTCCTAAGAAAAAAATATTTACATCTGGTAAATTCTTACTTTAATCATTGATTCCTTTCAAATATTATGGTAAAATTTGTCCACTCAGCAGCAGTTTCAAAGTCAGAGACAGATTTGTACACATGCTTGGAAAGTTCTGCCCAAATACACAATCTTCCAATGAAGAAACTGTTCCGCAGATGCCAATGGGATTCCTAGACCAAGAAAGAGCTACTCACGAAGGGTTAAAGGATCCATGACAGCAGGTGCCAGGAACTGAATTTCTGATGCTGAAACACAGAAGGAGCACAGTGCTCTGATACTATGCTAATTTGCTATAAACTGAAACCAATTAATTTGTTGAAAAATAGATTGGAAGTAAAACCAAGAATCTCTTTAGAATAGAGAACCAGTTAGTCATTCTAGGAAATCCAACACAGTACAAATCTTGTTTGTCATCATAATGTCATCAAAAGAGGGGGAAGTTTAATGCGTTCCAAGCACATCTCTGTTTCTTAAAGCTAGGACATTGAGCATGTGGACGATTTCTCAGTGTTAACCTCTTCCATTTGGACACTTGTTTTTTACTTTTGCTGTGCCTTTGCCTTACCATTATAAATATTCAGAGTACAATGCTATCCTAGAATACTTTTTGCAAAACTTGACTGATTTATTTTAAAAATATTTTTTAAATAAAGAAATGCACCTTAGTACATAAAAGTAATAAAAATGGATCTGAACAACTCAAAAAGACAGATTATATCACTATTTTTTCTTCTGCATCCCCTATTTTCTGTTAATTGTATTGTCTTTTTTTTCCCCTTCCAGATATGGAAAAAAGAGTGCTCTGCACACTATTTCTGGAAAGCACAAAATTAGTATTTACAGTTAAAATTCCAGCTGAAACATCTAGGCAGTTCTTTTTAATATTATTTAAGGATGCTAGAGGAACAGAGGAAGTCAAAGGCCACGGACAGATTCCCGCCCAGCCTGGGCCGGGCACCCCAATGACTGAACCACTAGCAAAACAGGAGACAACTGGATACATAGCAGATAATAGTTCTGAATTAGAAGCCATGTTGTAGCACTTTATCTTCTGTGTAAACCAAGATTTAACTTATACATGAATAATAACAACTGATCTTAACTGTGCAGTCCAGAAGCAAATCTCATATGACAGTTACGCTGGCAGTAGTCAAGAGAAGCAATCTGCAGAACTCTTTGGAGCAGGGTTCCTCCAGCTGACATTGCTCCATGGCTCACAAGGCAGTAAAGCTGAAGGGATCGTCACAGACATAGTTCCACAATGAAGTAATTTGAGTTCTTTTGAAAATTCAGTCAAAAAGATAACAACGCAACTTTTCCCAAACTGCAAATGCCCTCCATATGCATAAGGCAAGTGTATGCAGTTTACAGATTCCTCACTGTCATGCCTTAGCTCCTCTAAACAAAAATCACGTCTCAAATTCCTCAGGACATGCATGCTATTAAATTAACAAGCACAGAACTGTGAGAGCTACTCAGAGAAGTTCTGTAACTAAAAGCAACTTGAGTTCCTTTGCAGATAAAGTACAGTTTTCATCCTGCAGCCCCTGAATTAGGAGCTTCTTATAAAGTAAGTGAAGCAATAACAAACATGCCATTAAATTAAAATACCTTTTGATTAGAAGTATAAAATGCATTTTTAAATTTTAATTTTACCTTAATTTTCATTTAAAAATGCTACTGAAAACAGATTTTGTTTCTAGACCAGCACAGTTTGGAAGTACAGTCTCTGTTAAGCATCCCTTGCCAATATCAACTCCTGGCTTTCAGAAACCTGCTGACACACAGCTGATTGTCTTCTGACCAACTTCCTACTTGACTTTTAGGGGATCAGAGGAGGGAATAAATTAGAAGGTTATATTTTTAAAATGTTCGTATTATATGTTTATGGTGGGGGGGAGGAGGGGTGAATAAAAATGTGATAGAGTTTTTCCTAATATCATTCAGGAGATAACTGAATTTCACACTCTAAGCTACTACTTCTGTTGCATCAAGAGGTTGTTCTCAGCATCTTTGCCTCAGCAGCGCACTCAGATTGTGTCTTGCTGCTCACTTAACATAAATCTACAGTGTTTTTGAAAGAAAATGTTTCCAGAGATATCACCCAACAATGTGAACTTCTATCCACAGAAACACTTATTTTGAGAAAATAGTGATGCATTATTTTACAGTGACCTACTGTTCAACAATCAGTGTTTTGGTCCCAGTTTACTAACTTCTAATATGAATGCCTTTCTTTACAGATTTTCCTCTGGATTTCTTGGTTCTCGTAGTGAGAAGAGCAGGTTTTCAACAAGAAGAGCACTGCAAAATGCACACTCAGAGAGGGGATTTGCAAAGAAAACACACATGTTCTGTCATTATGATCTGCGTACAGAAGCCATTAAGCCCATTGAGATTTTTTTTTGTCGGTAGTGACAAAAGACTAAGAATAAAGCCAGAGCTACCTCTACATTATGTATTTAGACCGTAAATAGTACATTTATGATGTACGAGTAGCAGGGCACATCACATACCACAAGAAAGAAAAAAAAGGTAGCACAAACTATTGCCACAACAGGCATGATCTATTCAGTATGTTCCACTATCTTCAAATGCAGAGTTTGATAAGCGAAAACTTCCTTCCTGTTCCTTTCATCATGGACAGCTCCCAAACCACAGCAGAGGTTTTACTGCACTAAAAGCAGCTTTCCAGACTAACCTGCTCATCACAAGTAGACTCTGTTCATTTCCAGTGACTGAAGCAAAAATAAAGAGATAAATAGCAAGGGATACAGATAAAGAGCTTACAAATTTTCACAAATTTTACACTACATTTTGCTACAACATCCTGAAACTTCATCAACATGACTAGTCTTGTTACCTTTTCCTGTAGTCATAATTAACTAACTTATGACTAATTAACAGTTGGCTTGATTCAACCACAATGACAAAGGACAAGCCTTCCCAGGGGTGAGTCAGGTAAAGTTAATGAGCAAGTACATCCCACAGCTTAAGTCATAAATATCTGCAGGAACACGTATTATGACATCTGACATAGATGATAGACACACACGTTAGTTTAAGCTTTAAGCAGAAATCCAAATTTCACTTTAAATATATTTTCATGCCTAAATATTCGCTTTTAAAACTTTGCATCACTCAGTAAGAGTAGCATGCATTACCCATGACTTGCTTCACCAAAATCTCAAGAAATGTGTCATAATGGAGCAGAGAGAAAACAACAGGGCTTTATTTCTTACATGAACTTAAGATTGTTTAACAAAACAAAGACCCAAACCCCCTGCAGAATTCATAGGCCACCACATGGGCATAGTTAGCCCATTTGTATGAGCTGAAGTATACCTACAATCAAATTTTAGACATGACTTTAATTTGTCTAAGGGATCTCCTCTATTCAGAGGATGCTAATAACTTTAAAATGATACACAGAACATTTTCCAAAGTAAAAGTTGTCCTAAAATGGTTATGCAAGTTTGAAGACTAAATAGAGATTATAATATTAGTGTAATTCCAATACTAAGCAGCTTTCAGAAAAATCTATTATTAGTCACCTTACATGTTTTTTAATCTACATCGACAGAAGATAAAATGAATTTGATGGTCTCAATCTGGCAGACATTTATCAGCATAAACAACTCTGACTGCATACTAATGACAACTGCTGTTGAGGAATGACTTCAAACCAGAGAAAATAAGAGACCAAGGTGTGAGTGTCAGAAGCCAGCTCTTCTGCTTTAAAGGAAGGCTCCGCCAGTATTAGGGACAGCAGTATGTAGTAGACACGAACAAGAGAAAGTGGAAAAATAATCTAAAATTATTTTAAAAGACAAACTTAGGATCTACTGAAAATTTTAGAATTCAATGTTTACATTGACTGCCACAGAGAAGAAAAAATGGAAATAAAATCCCTAGATTTTGTTTAAGATTTGTTAAGATTATAACATACACTAAAAAAACAAAACATCTGTTCAAATAATTATGAAGATATCACCAGAAGTGAAATTTTCAAAGGCATGTCTAGTAGCTATATTTTCTGACTCCATCTGGAATATCTCAGAAATGATTAACCAGTTTGTCAAGGCAAATAAAACAACAGGTTATGTACTTGTTGAACAAGAAGCTTAACTATGCCTGTGTGTTTATTGAGACAAAACTCAATAAATATAGGCTTGATACACGTATCTTATGTCTGTACCACACAATTTCAGATCACATCAGCATTTAAAGTGACTAAATTCTGCCTGCTGACAAGCTGACTCACCACCTGCACAAAGCTATTTACCTTCTACTGACAGCAACAACTCATCTTATTTTCCTTGGTCTCTTTAAACAGCCAATATTTTCCTTTAAAACTTTTTTGGATAATAAACATTCCCATCTAACACGTAAAGCAAAACAGTATGTCAGAAAGCATAAAGTGATTCCTACTCTGACAAGAACTAATGCAGACAAGACACAGAGAATCACAGTAAAAATCTTGCATTCCAGCTGCAAGGAACACATTCTTCTCCCACTTACGTAAAGCAATTGCTCCAAATGGCATTTGTTTAAGGGCTGACTATCACTGGTCTAAGTACAGCAGAACTCAATAATGTAATTCCACCTTTGCTTTTGGAGCACAAGCAAATCTTGCTGCACTTTTCAGATCAACTTGAACCACATCCAGCTCCCTGTCACTGGGCTTCCAGAAAAAACAAACAACGCAACCCTAAGAGGAGTCTCATAATATACACTGTAGACATTGGTTAAAAACATCAACTGCAGCATTTCTATCAAACTTTTCATTTTGATAAGAACCTTACTAAATAGAAAATGCAATTCTGTTATTTGCCTAACATTCAGGAGGCTGAATAATTAACTACGTTGCCCCTTCCTCAAATGCAAACAGAATTCATGCTGTAAGACTATGACTACCGCAGTATATCAACATTTTATTCACTCTTTAAAACATGAATATTTAAACAGAAGACATTTTTCCCCATGCAGAAGCCTAAATAGAAGCTCTTATCTGAAAAAGTAAAAGCTGTTATTTTTTTTTTTCCAAGAGGCTTCAGACTGTATAGAGATAGTTACATACACAGGCATCTCAAATGAGAGGGCACCATACATACATGTAATTGGTTGCTTTTTCTTTTCCTCAGCAGTCTGTACAAAACGTGAAAATGTGCCTGCTTCTTACTAGCCATTAAAAGGCAGTGGTTGCACCATACTGTGATTTGGGGAGCTGAAGAAAATAGCCAGAACTGACTGATATCTGATAAACAGTAACAGGAGTCAGTTTATTGCACCAATCGTTAAATAATGGTGCTGATTATAAGGCTGCTAACTGCAGATGCTGTAATTGTCTGTCATAAATCTTAGTCATTTGTGACAGGAGCACAATGAAAGAGAGCATCTGCTTGAGGGCAAATGACTTCTGATAAATATCAGCTCTGCTAAAATGTACTTGGATGTGTCTCAATATTTTGGAGAGCCATTCATGTTGCTTCCACAAATGTGAAGTTATTATTGGTTTGTATTGATTTTGCCACCTTGGGTTTTTTTCTTTTTAAAGAGACAGAGTCAGAGAATGACTCAAGGTTGAGCTGAATTGAATCTCAGCTTTTTATCTGATCTACTCATTCCTCTCAAATGCATGTTTGAGTGGGAAAAAAAATCTCACTTTTTCAGATGATTGCTGTGCAGAAACACAGCCTGGAAAATTCAATATATAGTCCAGCTTTTAATTCCCCCCCCCTTAAATCTACTTCTTGCTAAAGGTAAAGAAACATTTTAAAGACTGTTTTAACATAATATTTTTAAAGGATTACAATGGTTGAAGAGTTAATCTGATATTAAGCTATTCTTGGAGGATAATAAAAAGCAAATTTCAAAAGCTATCAGAAAGTAAACTAATAATGTTTTCATTTTCTGCCCAAGCCATAACAACACAATGAAGAACAGTAAATTGTGCTGTTGCAGCTCATACTGAACAGTGCTTTAGCTCTTCACTTTATAGATGCTTAGCACTCAGCAGTCTCACTGGAGTCTAGTCACCATCAATGAAAGCTGCACATGCACACACTGATACTTAAATACATATTTCTTAGGTATATTCTCGATACGTCATCAGGACTACACTCCACACTTAAAGAAGGTAAAATCGAACTTGAAATTTCAAATGAGAAATTTTACTGATGACTGAGCAAGCATTCTCTTTTAAAACATTATTACTTGCACAATTCAACATTGTTTAACCCTTGTTATGAACCTGGAATTCTACCACAGCAGTCTGCTTCACTGCATATGTTGTTAAAACAGGTGGAACTCCCACATTGAAGGAGCTAAGTTTGGTGAAATAAACTGATTATGGCTACCTGATGGACGTCTGACCCCTTCCATTTATGAGTCAGGGCACCATCTTTGACTTGCACACTGTTCACTGTTTCAATACTGTAGACATCTGAGGCCCAGACTACCACAGCTCAAACAGAGTCATGCCCTCTTATGACTACCTACCTTGATTCTGACTAAGCTGTAAAATTAAAGCCACTGGGTTTGTTTGGCTTTTTTGGTTTATTTTATTTTCACATCTTTTCTCCTCACTCCATGATCTCCTTATTCTTAAGCACTGTTGAAACACCAGCAGTAGATGTTTCAGGACAATAGCCAACTTCTGTATACAGTATCAAAACAAATCTTGATAACCGAAGGACAGCAGAGAAGGTTCTGGTTAGCAGAAGCTACTAGCAGAGTAGTTTCCCGTGCCCAAAACAACAAGAATTCCTTCTTCCCTTCTGACTGCTGGTACCCATGCTGCAGCCTGGCATTATGCACAAATGCAAGCTGAGGTCACCACCCACAGACTTCCCTTGCCAAAACAGCCACAGCCCTGCTATGACACAGATCTTAAAATCCAGGCATAGGCTGCAATTATTAAATGTCAGTGAATGCTTGAGAATGTTTAAAAAAAAAATGGGTAAATGCCTAGGTACATGTCAGAGATTAAGGAGTTGTAAATTATTTTTCCTCATATTCAGCAATATTGGTTTTGTTATCTTTTGTAAGGTTGAATCAAGCTATCGTTATCTCAGGTAGCATACTAAAAAGCAAACACAAGCATAACATTTGAGAGTATTTTCTTGAGCCATCTTTAGGGACTCCAAATCATTTTTAGTCAGAAAGACTTGAATCTTGTACCACTTCTCTCATAGAGAAGAGATGGACATCTATTACGAAGTTCATGTTTATAGAGTAAGTAAATAAACTGGAAGATTATCATCCTCTCCTCTTGATTTCCACAGCAAATACCAAATCAAATAACAAATGGCTGCATTCAGACAGAAATTTGGACATAAAATGGAGTTTAAAGGACTGAACAATGCATATGTAAATACACAAAATCTAGTAAAGAAGGATCAATATGCTTTTTGTAAAAGGAAGCAACACTTTGAAAAACACCAAGAAATTTTTCAAGTCAACAATTATATACACAAGAAAAACCTTGAAAAATCTTGAAATTCAATAATGCTTTTGAAGTCCAGTACGAAAGTCCTTTAAAGAGACTAAGTTGCCATGAGAGAAGAAGAAAGGTTCTCAAATGGATAATAAATGAAGTTAAAAGAAACAAAATAAAAGTAAAAAAAGAATGAAGAAGCAGCAGATAATTTTCACAGCAGTATGAGGTCAGCAGCAGCAGGTCACGAAGACGCTGTGAGGCCCAAACTATTTGTAACATTCAAAGAAACTTGACAGTTAAAACCCGTGTGTAAAAAAGTCCCTAGTTTTTATAGAAGAATGTTACAGCATCAGATGAGTGAGCAATAAAATGGCAAATGAAATTCATTCTGGGTAAAAGTTATGAACTACTGGTGAGGAAAGAGCAGTCCCACAGTAAACTGAATTTTTCAGAAAAAGATAGAAAAAAGTTAGGAAACGACATAATGCTTTTGTAGGTTAAATACTAAACACAGTTCTGCCCTTTTCCTTCCAAAAATACATAGAATAAAAACAGTAAAGGTGTAGAGAATGCTACAAGGCCTGTGAAAATACACAATAGAGTCTAGAGATTGGAGGGGTTGGAAAGCTACAAACCTGAATATATATTTTACAGAATACACGAAACAGTAGGATAAAAATCCACTGAAGCGTATATGAAAACAGTGTCAGATTGTCACAATGCAAACTACTGAAAGCTGGGGAAGTTGCAGGAGGAAGTAGTATGACATGAGAGCCTTATTCCTGCATCCTCCAGGACATCCATTGCTGGACAGTCAGAAGTAACACACTGAACCATCAAAGGGACTCTAGTTCTTAATGAAATGAGTTTTTAATGATTTTTTTTACTTAATGAAATGGCTAAAAAGAATTGCTCCTTCCCATTAAGGTTGTGTATGAACACAAAGAAGTTGTTAAAATTTTAACAAGACAAATGGTTTAATTAATGGCTTACTATATTTTATTCCTAAGGAATATTTCTACTCTTTAATTCATCTTCAGTCTCACAAAATACCTTAGATACCAATTCACCTCAGTGAAGTACACAGATGGAAAAGGTTTCGTCCTTTCTTCCTCTCTGCTGTATAACTACTTCATTGAGCTGCTTTACTTCCATCACCATTCCGACCTGCAGTATGCAGATGTTTTTTTTTTTTTGTAACCTCATGGATAGAATAATAACTTGATAAAGGGCATAGTCATTTCGAAATACAATATTTACTTCTTTAGATCGCTTTCTCTCTGCAATCAAGAAAGCTAAGTTCTAGCACAAATCATGTGCCAAATAGCATATTTCCTCCCACCCAAAAACTGAAGACCAAGAACAAGCAGTGCTGCTTTTCTTGCTATTCACCATCTTTCAAGCACCATCCTCATCACACAGCAACTCCATTCCAACACAACCAAGTAATAGCAAAACTGCTTTGAGTGTTTGCACAAAGCTCCTATGGAAATCATGCAAATGACCTTGCTGTCACTGTTGAACTAGATGCTTTTACTTTTTCCTCCCCACTACTCAACTGTCAGCTTAGAGGATGTTCACAGTAGTTCTTCCACAGGTTTTAGCCACAGTAAATCACTTCAACTGTTGAAGGCACACCAAAACATTTGCAGGCCTACAGACAATTGTACTTATTGCAGTTTCTTTAAAGGAAAGGAAGACTATGAATGCTTTGCTTTAAGCTGAGAAATATTTGTAGTGGACAGGAAAGAAGTTTTTCTTATTTCAGGAGCAGTCCAAAGTTTTTATGCACATGAACAGAAACTCATTCGTCTTTGTCAAGATTTCACACCAAGTAACTACCAGCCATCATTAAATAGATTTTTTTTCAGAACAAGTTGCATACAAACTTTTAAGCTACAGGTATAGTATGCCTTATTTATTCATTTATTTTCTTAAGCTTCAGTAACAACCCATCCTCTCAAGTTGCTTCTAGTTTTATCAGTTCAAAACCAGCGCGCTCTGGCCTCAAAGTTTCTTTCAGACAAGCTTTAAGCAATGACCATGCAATAGCCATCTCAGGGCAGCTGCACCACAGCAGACCAGCAGGGTGTGCTGCACACATCTGCGAGGCCACATGGGCATTCACACATCCAGAGCATGAAGCCTATACTATGGGCACTCAACGGGTTAAAACCACTGCAATATGCATTAAGCACGTTTCAAGTCAGCAGGGTGCCAGTCTAAGATGTCCTCAAAACCTAATTTGATAGATATTTTGCCATATGCTGCTGCAAGTAGTTAGTAATAAAGAAAGTAAAAATTTTATGGATGAGCAAAGTAGGAGCTCTTATGGATGGAGTGTTTTTAAATCAGGTGTATAATTTACCTACCATCAGACCACATGTAGAGTGCATTACTCAATTGAACTTGCAGGCAGATAGGAAGGCAGTTTCTTTTAATAAGCACTTCTTCAACTTATTGGCTCTACAATTACTTGCACCAATTACCAGCAGCTGCTGCCTGTTTGGTGTTTTATCTTAGACAAGGAGTTACATTAGTTTTTAATCAACAAACCATTCAAGGACCCTTTAAAAATATTTAAACTTAATTCCAAATAAATGAGGAAATTAACTGAAATACTGAATATTTTCATTGTAGTACTCCAATTTTTCTTAGGTGCTCCTCCAAATATACACTGATGTAATATTAATCTTTTAAAACTCTATATATCCAAGAATATACATTGTAAAATATTTGATAGACTTGTAAATGCCTTCAGTACACATAGCATCAGAACTGACCTTATCAACCATGTATGCCTGTGAATATACAGTTGATTGTTTTGCTTTTTATAAAACATTGAGCTTGTCATAGAAAGGATTATGCTTTAAGACCTTTATGTCTGGTTCAAGTTTTCCAACTTTTTCTATTAATTACCTGTATGATCCATATATAATAAGGGACTGATTAATGTACCAAAAAACAAAACTACCAGAGAAAACATTTTAATATTCTCTAAGCAAATGAAAATACCCTTTTTGATACGAAGGAAGGATTTCTGTTTTTTATCTCTAGGTTTTCAAAATTATACTTCTAGATTTCCCAGGCAATTCAAGGACACTTGAGAAACATTTTCCTGCAAGAAAACCAGTATTTCTCTTGTGAGTTTTCTTCTCAAACAACTATATAGAAGGAAAAAAATAAAACAAACCATTTAGATCTGTAAGTAGCAGAAGCAGTTGAAAAACTAACATGCGCTGTAATTATAGACTCAATATCTGTAAATAAAAGTAACAATTAATAAGAAAGCAGCATGTCAGCTAAGCTATTCCAGCTGAGGCCTTGACTAAATTACCAAATTGCAACCTCTACTGTTTACATTGGAAGTTTCTACCAATGAAAGAACAAGCTCCCTGGAGTTCTCCTGATGGTCATGTACCTGCTGCTGCCTGTGCCACTGACTCCCTAGGACAAATGCTAGAAACAGGTAACCTTATGTAGGGCTGGTACAACTTCAGAGGCTGCAGGGTACAGTTCTTGTTCAAGAGCATCAGAAGCTGTTAGGCTAACAGCCTTTGTTATGACAAATTCTTGGGGGAAGTCCACCTTTCCAGGGAGCATTCCATTTTTACTACAATAACAGTCAAGGAAAAAACAACAAAAATTATGCCTTTAAATTCTTATATCAAACATCTCTTTGTGTTCATCTCCTCAAGTATGTGACATCATATTATACTTGAGAAGCATGCTAAGAAGCTTGTAATCTGAATTTATGTCACTGGAGTAGGTATTACTAACACTTCATAGTTCGTACTATAGTTCGTATCAATCAGCACAGAAGACTTAGCTGAAAAAAAAGTTTCTATGTAAAAAAATAGAAAAAGGAACTTTCTTGTTCCTAGGATTCTGAAGCTGTCTGTCAGAACATGCAATTCCTATGCTTTCTGTAAAATAATTAAATCTAAATAGGACAACCTGGCTGTTCCATATCATCAATTGAAAGAAAGAAAATCAACTCCCCCTCTATTTCTTATTAGAGGCCTCAAAGTCAAAATCTCACACAATAAAGGAGTTCTGTTAGTAAGCATTAGCATACTAGAAATAATTTCAGATGCCAGTACCAGAGGTGCCTTTAGTATACCACATTCAAAGATGGACTTCGAACAGAAATCACTGAATGATTGAGGTCGCAAGAAACTTTGGAGGTCAGCTAATGTTTCCCAAAGCAAAGCCAACATCACAGTTGGTCTTGAATCAATTTGTGCTGAAAATGGCAGTGAAAAGAGATGAGGAAATTAGTCTACAAAAGAAGAGATCTGTTCAGAACTTTGCAGTGAGTATCACTTGAAAACAAGTGCCTGATTAAACACCCTGACATGCCTCCGAAGTTTTTACCTGTATATCCTTCCTTGCCCTTCTCCAAAGACATGCTAAACTTATATAGGGATAGGGCCACTTTCTAGGACTTTCCTAAAGGTGTGTAAATAGGCCTTCTTCATTCTTCCAAAAATAAAAGATTGCCCTTCTCCATAGAAAAAGGAGATCCTGGTCTCTCTCCACTATACTGACAATTTAGTTTCTTTAACATTCGGAGTGTGATAAAGCCACTCAGGCCCAACAAACATTTTGCTATTGAAACTTAGAAATACATTCACATTTTTATGGCAATTTCCTTTAACTCATGCAGTTAACCTACAAATTATCCACCTTTCTCTTTTAATACGATCTCTCACAGCTGGGAAAATCTAACCCTCTCAGGATTCTGTGTCAGATATTCCCATCAATTTGTTTAATTAACACCAAGCTTAATATCTCTCAATTACGACCACAAACACTTTCTTAAAACAAATCAAATTCAGTTGCTTACAAAAGCAGCAGAAAAAAAAGAAATCTGACATTTAAAAATCAGAACACAATGTCAAAAGACAGCAGGGTACTACTGTTTCTGTAGCTGATACACTGAGGCACTCAGCAATCTATAAGAGGATCTTTTCCCATCTCATGTAAACATTATACGTAATCATCTAAAAACATTTAATCATCATTGGAATACACAGTTAATATATACCGAATTTCAGGCGCACAACTACAAATATTGTTAGAGTGTTGCCTTTGAAGAGTGTGCAGATTATGTAAACAGAAGTACAAAAATATGACGTCATTAATCTCTCAAAGCTTTGATGGAAATATCTAGTTAAGTGTGCTGCCCACTGAATCAAAAAAATGTTCTTATGCAATTACATACAGTACAAATACCTGAAGGCAAAAAATGAATTATATTGTGATATAACTTTCTACAGAATATGTTGCCAGCTGAAAGGGACTTTAAGATAAAGCAATCACTTTTCAGTAACTGTATCATGCCCAAGACAAATACCAGTTAGAGAACAACAGCATCAAACCTTGCTCTTAAGCACGGACATGTCTGTATTTCACCAATCAAGGACCCATTTTTGCAGACTTTTTGCTTGCCATACTCCCAATGATCAGTAGCAGGAAAAACGGAAGCAGTAGCAATTGGATCTATTTCCTAGCCTCTTTAGTCTTATATCTAAAGGCCTACTGACACTTTGTCAAAATTAGAAACTGTTTTGATGATCTCAATAAAGAAAGAAAATTCCAGATGACAAGGCGCTTGAATAGCAGCTACAGTGGACTTAAATTGTCACCTTCTGGGCAATTGAACATATATTTACTGCTAATCCAATATGAGCAGTTTGAGAAGATCTAAGGTAAGTAAGCATCTAGGTCAGTTTCCTGGCTTTGATACTCCCAGAAGCACCAGAGCACCTCAGGCAGCAGAACTCAAACTACCCACAGTACCAAACTAAACAAAAAAAGACATCCTACTCAGTATGAAGGACACTTGTGCTGAGACCACATGAGAAAATAAACCAAATTCCCTCTTGGGTTTCCTGACAAATTTGACACGGGACATCAAGACCAATGAACCTCATTAAATAAACATGCTCTGAAACAAAAAAAAAAAGACAGATGGAAAGAGGGTATCAAATCTTTAGCTACTTTAGTCAAACAAGAATTTATAGACATTGGCATTTGGTTAAATTTACACTGATGCTTAACTTCTAATTTTTAAATAGCAATCCTTATTAAGCACATATCTGTGATTCTTCTCATTGCCAGATATAGCACTACCTTTTATAGACGTGTTTAATAAAGTTCGCATTTGTAAGAAAGATTTTACCCTTTAAAATAACAGCTTTTTAATATGATGGAAAATTTTCTTTTAAAAACTGAAATTAATGTGCACTGCATACAATGTGTTGTGAAACAGGCAGTGCATCATTATCACCTCCTACTCAGAACCATCTTAACTACAATCTCAGTATTTGGGTAGCTAATTAACAACCTACTATTACTGTAAAGAAGAGACTGTCATGTTATTTCAAGTGGTTTTTAACAGCCTTTGAACACTACTAAATTTGTTTACGCTATTTAAAGAAGAAAAAAATTGTATAAATCTTCAGGAGCCTAGAAATGGAAAAGATATGTAATTTAATTAAAAACTTATTAACATACATAGACATCTAGATCACAGGCCTCTACATAGGCTTTTTTTTTTTTAGTAAACCTATTGGCCTTTCTCTATAGACTGCCTGCATTAATTGATTTGGAAGTTACAATGGGAGCATTTCTCATGTTTCCTCTACTTTCCAATTCCAACTTGTGGCCTCACTTCAACTGCTAAAAGCAGAAAAGCAGCATTAGAAGATTTTACTTACCAGTCAATTTATGAGTACATTGAACCAAAGATGGATAAACAGTACAACAACAAGATTCAAAATCCTTATTTGAGCAACTATAAGGTAACTATTACAAGGAAGCATGACGCAGCTAGAAGTACAACTTTTTCACAATCACGTGGCCAAATGGGACCATAATTTTCTCACAGCTCAATGACTCCAGTGTTTTCAGACACGAGAAACAGGTATGCCTTCACGTACAAACTGTACAACACAAGCCACTTGATATTAGCATTTATGCATTGAGATGGCCTACATTATGTAGCCCCAATATCTTGTTAAGCCCAATACAACCATACATATAGGATTCATCATCTTATCAAACTGATTATAACTGTTTCATCAAAGCAAATCTGTAAATACAACAGCCATTCTAGTTGGAGAAGATGAGGTGAAAGGCTTCGCCTTTATTAATGCTTAGTTCCCCAAATACTACTTTTAATAGAGTTGGAAGAGTTTCTACGATTCTAAATTCTGATGCTATGGGTAAGAATAGATGAAAGAACTACATATGTTTTTAAGGAACGGAAGTTACAAAGAGAGCTGCCTTGCAGTCAAGAGTTTTGGAAAAAAATAAATAAATAAAAAAATCAAACCATATAGTCTGCCCAGAGATGTACCAAGACAGCTCAAGCTATCAGACTGCTAATAAAGGAGATAACCCAGGTCCTAAGAAACCTCTTACGTATAGCTTGAGAGCCATTCTGATACATAAAATTCTTATCTCCATCATAAAACCTGCTTAGCGGACTTACTGAAAATATTCCATGCAATCATATATTTAGTCAGCAAACCTTTATTTGAAACGCTTACATCAGATTTTTTTCAGGATCTGGGATAGAAAAGCAGCTTGGAAGAAAGCAAGCTGATCCAAACCTTCATTTGAGTTGCGCTTTATATAATGTGTATGGGATCTAACTGGACATAAAATAATAGACCAAGCAAATTCTTCACTAACACCCAATTCTTTTCCCAGCAATACAGTAGTACACCTGATAGGAGCACACATACACAATTTGCTTACTGAGGAAATGTACAAGGGCTGCCAATACTAAGCACACTGCTCCAAACTGAAGTCAAAAAGCAGTTTAATTTCAAGCTAAGCATAAAGGTCCAATCCATTTATTGTTCTACTTCACAAAAGGGGAGAAACATAAAACGTCTAAACAGCTTAGCTTACATAAATAAGTATACAGATATTTACTGCACTGATTGCTTTGTACCTCAAGATAACTATGTCATTATCATCTCCACTCAAAGGAGAAACACATTTGTTTGTTACTACTGAATCAGAATATTATTCTGTACAGTTTTCCATTAGCAGAATTTCAGCCATCCCAGAATGCATTCAGACAGTGGTTCATTTTATAAAACTATATTTTAAATCTCCTCTCTCGAACCAATTCTTAAACCACCACATACAATGTGACTGATTACTTCCTCCTGTTTGACTACAGCAACTTCCTGGTAGGCCATGGGTAGGCATCTGTATCAACTGGACAGATCCATACAATGGGAAAAGCATTACAACAGATGTGCGATGATGGAAGGACAGACACAATAGAAGGGCGCTATAAGGGAAGGCAAGAAGATTGCTCACACATATCAGAAGATTCTAGGTTCACAGAGGAAAGCTTCATCAAGGAGGGATCTCCCAAAAGAAATCCTTCCCCAGTGGCAGTCAGCCCTTAAATGAGGTCTAAGAGAGGTGCAGCCAGGCTCCCCCGCTTCTGATCATACAGCAGAATTTCCTTCACCTATGCTCCCAGGGCTGACCGGGTCTCTTCCCCAGGTGCTCAATCAGGCCATGACTCAATAGTCCCCCATAAAGCACCTGAAGATGTAATTCTACTGTTCGCTGCTAGGAGCAGCAGCAGTTATAATCCAGAAGTCGTAATCATCACACTCAGAGACTCCTTTTCCCGTTTATCATCACTCTTTCATTATTCCATGCTGATTAACCAAAGCTTTTCTCTTTTTCACACTGTATCTGTTTCAAAACACTGTGAACTCCATGTTTCTCAGGCCTGTTATCATGTTTCCAGAATGGTTTCAGTGCTGACTCAAGTTTCAAAAGATGTTAGAATTGTACAGAATTCCAAGATATGCCAAATATGCATAGAACTAGATCCTGCAAAGACTGAGACTTCTGCTCTCATTAGGACAGGCACAAGTTTACTGAGTCATAAAACTCAATAATGTTAATACTTGCAGAACCTACAAAACTATGCTTTCTTAGCTGCATGATTTTTACTCATTTAAGTGCATCCATTCCAAACAAAAAAGCTTTTGTGTGAGTATCTTCTTTAATTTGCATCATATATTAAACAACAACAAATATCACTTTAGGGGAAGCAAATGAACACACACATTCAATGTTGTTTAATAAAAAAAACATTCGAGCTGCATTCACTCAGCATGCACTTACTCATAGATACGGCCAATCTAGCATGCACAATTACCCTTGACTTCAGAAGCCAGAGCCCATTCTTACCTACTTCTAGGTAGGTACTTCTAGGACTACCTACTTCTACAGCAAAAGTTACTTAAAGGAGTTAAATTTGTATCTTATAAGTATTAAAATAAAAACCACCATCAGGTACATTACCCAAACAGCACCTTTGGAGGCACAGGTAGCAGTGAAGCAACGCTTCTCCAACACCCTCTGCACAAGGCAGAGCTCCCCAAGCACAGACTGTCACCCCACAGACTCTGTCAAGAGAAGGCAGCACCAGCAGCTCACGGTTCAGCTTGTAAGGCATGAAGTCAAAACTCAGCTTCTCCTATCATCACCCTTCTCAGAATACTCTTGATGAGTTCAGCTAAATTCTTCACAGCTGAGGTGGGCTAATTGCTGCTGGATGAACAGCTGATACCTGGCTCTCTAATGAATGTTACCTGTGCAGCCAGGTGCTGCAATCAGGCATGCTGTTTTCCCCTTCCATATTACAGCTGTAGACTCTTTACTTATATAGCATGTCTCCCCCCTCCCCAGCC
>PPHD01000129.1:75526-89449 GCA_002909625.1 Bambusicola thoracicus
ACTACAACACAATTTAAAAAATACTGTAGGAATGGAAGAACAAGTGATAGATGCCTTTTAACAACATGCCAAAACTAATTCTTCACTGCAGAAAGTTCAGGCTTGTGATTCCTTGAGAAAACCCTGTTTTCAGTGTTCAAGGACTTCACAACGAAATGGGAAGGTAGGGCATTGCAAGCACAGGCATAAATAATGATGCTGCCTGATATGACAGCATGGAGAACCAGGCAGTAACCAGAATATCTAGGACAAAATACACAGCTCTGGAAAGGAACTATACAGTTTTATACCCTGCTGCTGTAAAAATAACAGTACCTTGATAGTTTACACATCCCTCCCTTTCATCCACAATGTTAAAGTACTTATTTATTCTCAAAATACTATCAGTATGAGACTCGATACGGTGGAGGATAGACGAAGTGAGATGCCACTGGTCATTAAGATGATCTTGGCAGAACTGAAACTGCAGTAATTTTTCTATCCTTCAGTTGCCTCCACAGTAAAAAGCTGCAGCTGCTTAGGAACATAAGAACATGAAAGAATGTAGGAGCTATGAGAAGCTCTGAGTATAAAGCAGATTTGATCAGAAATCGATCCATTTGGGGAAACACCCAATGAAATTACACACACACACAACAACCTGATGAAATCAGAAGTTTTCTAGTACTATTATAATCACTCCCTTTGCAAGTAATTCAGTACACAAAGCAAATATTTTGGTATCTAAGGTAATTATGTATGTATAATACGCACAATGAACCATAAGTTTGGAATCCATTAACACATTTTACTGCATTAATATCTCCCAACTTTTACACAATATCCCTTTGAAATTACTATGTCTAGTTCTTTATTTTAATGGTATGATGTGACAGATCTTAAGGAATCTGTTCCAACCCAACAGCTCCTCCTTTCACTCCCACCCAAACATTCAATCTGTGTATTTCAGCTACTTTTCATAATTTCTGTTTTTCATTTATCTTTCATAAGCTGATATTACAAGGTTAAGTTCCTGAAAGCAAGCCAAAAAGATGTGGCATATTCTGTTTTTCATCAAATGCATTTTAACTTCACTCTGCTACAAATCAATCCGGAGCTTACACTGACTTGACAATTTCCTTTGACCATTTCACGTGCTATCTACAGCCTCGTGCATCTCTCTCCCACAGGCAGGCTATGGTCTTTCAATGAATAGAGTACACGTATTTGGCTGAAAAAAAAACCCTCAAAAGAAAGCTGACTTCAAGATGGCTTTAAGCTTATGAACGTTATCAAATGCATACAAAACGTACATGAGATCTCAGTTCTCTGCCCCACATATTGCATGAGATAAGTTTGCACGAGGACAGCTTCTGTCTGCTGTTAAAAGTATTTGAGAACATGTTGAAAGAAAGGGAAAATCAGAACATTTCCCAGGTATTCTGCAGCCAGTAATCTGCATGCCTGTTCAACAAAATAGTTTCCAAATTTTCCTGTAGTTCATACTTGATGCCCACACAACTGACTTGCACTATTACCTGCATGCACAAGGAAACTCATGTTACTTGTTAGACAGGCACCTGAAATGTTGCACTGCAGAGCTTCAATGACAAAATTTGAGCAGAAGAAACAGGAAGCATTAGAGCACAATAACTGATAGATCAGACAGAGCTCTTGGAATGCTCTGCTCCCCTAATCTGAAAGGGGGCATATTTGCACAAGGATCTTTATATTTTCTGCATGCATAAGTCAATAATATCCAATTACTTACATGCAGAGAGATGCCCTCAATACCAGCTCTATCAAATCATGGCATCATCATGGAACTTAGTCTATTTTTTTAGTCAATAATATTTTTTTTAAATAAAGAAGGATGACATTTCCTAATAAGTATCTTGTCAACCACAAAGCAGGCAACAGTGATCTTATATGCACAGCAAGCAAGCACCTTAGAAGTGGCTCCACATTTCAAGAGCTCTTCATGCAGTCATACCACCACCCAGTAGACTCAAAAGTGTTTCACTGACTGTCCTAAATTGAGTTTGTAGATTTGCAAGGTACCTAGGTTAAGAAAATACTGTCGTATCATAAGAACATTTCCAAAGCATGTGAAAGGTTCAAACAGCCATTTTATTTTTATGTTACCCATAGAACTATCCTTCCTTAATCTTCTAAATTGAAAAAAAAAATAAACAAAAGCACCATAGCATTAATGGTAAATATGGTAAAAAAAAAAAAAAAAAAAAAAAAAAGGTAAATAGTTCTCAGACCCCTCCTTTTTCTCACAGTTCTGACAGTTTCCTAGGCCTAAGGACAAACTACCAAGAGAGGACAGAATCAGCTAATTTCATATTGCTGTTGGTATGTTATTACAGGCACAGGCTCTGAAGTAGTTGAGGCAACAAATGTATCTATGAGTGTCTCTCAGGTCTTTCTTATTAAACAAAAATTAAAACACTACGACTTACAGTCCCTGGGTGCCATGAGTTTTATAGTCTCCAAGTAATACATAAAAATAATAGGTGAATAACAAATGAATCATTTTTAGAATGCCTCCTTTAACCAACAAAACTACCAAAACAACATTTGTTCCTGTTTTTCTCCCCTTCATTGTTGGAAGGAGAATGAAATTCTGAACTTCTGAGACAGTGGTAACTGGATGATGGCCACGTTACTTATGCTGTACAACAAATTTCAACATGGTCCTCCAGAGATTTTGCTCTACTTTGAAGAGAAGAATAAAACTGGTAGAATATATTTTTTTTAAATAATATCTGGACTTCACAATTTCATGGGATAGCAGTGCATACACCAAGAAATTTGAAAATAAAGAGATGTTTTTAAAGACTAGTTTGATGAAAATATTGTACTCAAGTCCTGAGCATTCCTACTGGACAGAGTAAAATTTATTACATGTACTAATTGTAAGTGAAAAGACTCCAATGAAGTTTTATAAGTAAACCTAAAAACACTCTACAAGAACACCTCTGTCTGTACTATCTTGTATATAATGCAAAAAGTTTGTTATCCACAGTCAAAATCATTTACTCGCTCCTTATGGCTAAATGAAAACCCAAACAGTGCTCAAAATTACAAAAAGAAGCTTCTGAGACATTTTGCAGATGTTCTATGAATTCACAGTGAACAAACTGCTTATAAAAAAATAAATGTCCTTTACCACAGATCATGCTGAACAGTAACTTTATCTGCACTATAAGCCTGACTCCATCAAATTCACAATGGATGGTACATCAGGAATGCTATTAATGCAACAGTTCTAAATGTTCACAGTAGTACTCTAAATGACACAATAATAGCAGTACCATAATGCATTGGCATTACTGTACCAACCCTAACTGACAACCACAATGCTCATTAAAAGCCAGATGGGAAGTTTGAAGAATTTAGGAAGCGCCCTCAAATGGTTAGGGATGGACTTCATGGAACAAGGGAAAATTGTGCAGGTATAATTTATTTTTCCAATTAAGACAAACAACGTTATACACCCCAAAGTGGACAACTGGAAAACATAGCTAGAAGGCAAAGCTTCCCTTGCAGGCAATGAAGAACCCTATAGGGCACACGACACTGAGGAACTGCCATCCTTTGTTCCCAATCTCTTGCTGTTTTCACATATTTAAAAATAAATGCCACTGATTGTCTACTGAACATCTTTTCCCATTCCAATCCAAATCAGTCTGATTAAACCCCCAAAATATCTGATAAAGCAACCTAATCTTGAGCACTAGAACTATCTGCTTATACTCAACGTGTTTTCAACCCATACAATAGCTCACTCACTGGGTTACATGCATTTCCTTGTATGGATTGTGTTGTACTGGATTATGTCCTCTAATAGAGGAAATGCTTTTAAACTTACTTGCTGTAACTTCAGTTCCCCAACATATCATTTCATTACTGTAAACTCCTCTCATATATTATAGACTGTATTAGTTACGCATACAAGTACATAATTACATACACATACATAAATACAAAAAAAGTAGTCACCGTGTTGCTGAGTCTTTCCTACAAAACCTTCTCAACAGATGACTGAAATGATGGAGAATTTACTGAAGAAATACAGTAACTAATTTATTATGCTAATTCTTCATACTCTCACACACCATGTGCTCAAGGTTCAAGCACCAGACTTGGCAACTTGAAAACAGGTACAGGTGGACGTACTCAACATCCTTTAAAGATCCAACACGTTTAAAAACATTGGCAGCTTACAAGCACTGTGCCACAAATGGAGTACTATTACTGAGCACAGCTCAGTCCTGGAAAAAAAATCAGAATATACCCCAAAGTACACAAATTCAGAACTTCAATAAAAATTCTCATCTTAATTCATTTGCTCAAATTACAAGATTACATCCTTAAAAACTGCAGAAGAATTCACAAGAAGGAAAAGATCATACTGAAATTAAAATCTGTGTTCTCCGTATGTCCCATATAATTTTTAATATTTATACTGAGACAAGTCGCAAAGTTTACAAGCAAAGTGATGCTGCACTATGCTAGGAACAGTATGTAGCAAGAAAAGTTTGATACAAAGATGCTTCTCACTTTGCTATTGTTTCATTTGTTAAATAATCAAAACTCACTAAGTTTGACAGTATTTAATGAAGAAGAGAAGTTAAAGTTTAAGAAAGTACATGGGAGGAAAGACACAAAACTAAAAAAATGAAAGGTTACCTATTATAAAGTGGGAGGGGGGAGAGGTGGGAGATCACTTGGCCAGAACAAGCATCAGAAGTAGCATGTAAGCCTTTGAAAGGAAGGATTCTTATGGCTGGATCATGTGATTTATGTAACAAAGTCAACTAGTTGCATATTTGTTTCCACACAGCACAGGAAAGTTTCCCATTATGCACTTTGTACAATATTTTTCAGGGTGAGAAGTCTGATGTTCTGCTAGGACATAAAAAAGCAGAACTATTAATTTCACAAACTTCTTCATCAGTTTTACATATATGAAAAATGGTAGACAATTACAAGATATGCAGCAGTGAGAGTTCCAGAAAGTTTTTGTGAATTTCCCGTGTTTGCTGTTTTATAAGTCAGTCATTAGGAGGCAGCAAATGGCTCGGAACCATGAGAGAAAACAAATCCTGTCAGAAATTGAAAGAGAATAGACTACCAAGAACTAGAAGTGGAAACAAATTTAGAAACAAAAGTGACTTCTTGTTCTCCAATTCTAACAGATGTCAAGCTGGACCAAGAAAAATACTTTGCAAGCTATTTGTTAAATAATTTGGGATCTCAACAATGAAGCTGCAATCAAACTTCACGTAGTTGACTTTGGATTCTTGGCAATGTTGAAATACAGAGTACTTATTTTATTCCTACAGTATGCATTCTAAGTTTATATCCCAACACTGTACACACACGTATAAGGAATAAAAAACTAATCATGTCTCATACTGTTTCACTCAGAACAAACAGCTTACAATGGAAAGTTGACAGTTCTAAATTATTTTCATGGTTCTACATTCAAAGCAAAATTTAAAAGCCAATGTGCTTTTACCCATGCTTCATTAAAAATAAGAGTAAAATCTTAGCCAGTAACATTCATGCCTCTCTACTCTTCTTACCAGGATACAAAATAAAGCAGGAGAAGCACAACACATAGGAGTTTTCTTTAAAAAATTATAAAATAAGAAACTGGAATTTCTTCTATGAGTGCCTACATTTCTGTAAAATCACCAGTAACATTTTATATTGTGGAACCAGGAAGCTGCTTTTAAGATGCATTTCTAGGCAGAATCAAAACACAGGTGGTGAAATGAGAAGTATTTAGCATCCTAAGCAAGTCTCTAAATACAAAAATATTATAAAATGGGCTATGCTTGCTCAGATCTTTGAATATGACATTTAAATTAGTGTTGTTTAATAGGCTGCATTATCTTCAGAATAGAACAATACAGTTATCGGTATCTGGCTAAACAGTTATGGTAAGTAACAGAGAGATAAGAAGAGCTAAATTACATCAGCAACATCTCATATTAATAGATTCATACAGTTGTACAGCATTAATGCTTACAATATAGAATGTGCAATTAATCAAACATTTTCAGCTTCTCCAGTTAATCTTGAAATACAAATAACAAAAACAAGGCATAAACTTACTATTTGTTGGGCATCCACGCTGTCCTTCCGTCTGAGTCAGTGGGAAATAAATACCACTAGGAAATCTGGTAAGCAGAAATACAATAAAAATAAATATTAGCATGCCAAAAAGGGATAAACTCAGCTTTCCTGCAAGTATTTCTCCCCATAGTACTTCACAGGTACTGTTTAAAAAAAAAAAAAAAAAAGAAACCAGAAAAACCCTAAAGTTGAAAAAATATAAACATTTAAAAACACAGTCCAGCAGCGTTCAAGGATCCTTGCCTCTCAAACTTTAAAGCAGCACAGACAAACGCCGAGATGCCTATAATAGAACAAAAATCCAAGTTCTCAATCACTAGTTACGCAGTATGTGCCAGTAAGGAAGACAATTTCCAAAATAATGATTAATGTATTATCCAGATTTTTTCCTCTCTCTCTTTTCCCCTTCCCATTCAGGTTTTTCTTCTTATAAAATGCACATAGGTTTTTTCTTCCCTGTACCCTGACTCAGGCCTGGCTTTGAAATGCATTTCAATCTCTCAACACAGACTGCTTTCACTGCATTTAGAGTCCTACCAAGGCCCAGCTTTAAAAGCTACTGATTCTTTTTTTCTTTAGCCTTCCTCACAAAGGAAGGGTATTTTGTAAATTACCAGCTCGTTCAGATCAACAAAAGGTACTTTCATAGAAAGCCCCATTTGATTTTGCTCAAATTTGATTACAAGGATGGAGAAAAGGAAAGGAAGTCAAAAAGAAAAACCCCAGATGGCTTTTTCATTCATCTCAGTGAATGAGCTTTATCTGTGCCTTTTGAAACTGTAGCAGTGGAAAAGCATTTCTGTTGGCTTAAAAAACTTGACAAAAATTATTGGTTTGCCATTTCTCATGTAACTGCCATTGGGAACTGGATGAAAAGACTTTTTCATGGGATCGCCTGCTTGGATCAAAATAATGGAGATTAGGTATTTCATTATAAATTACAGTGGGAGATAGAGCAGGCTGTCATATTAATAGCAACCTGCTCATGGCCTTCAATGGTAGCTATTCTACTAGACAAAGGACCAAGGGGGTTGTCTATTGAACTTGTACTTTAGGCCTGATCAATTTTCTATCATCAAGGCAAAAGGTGAGGTGACTAACAAAAGAATTCACACATGACTGACCTCATAAGCCTATAGATAAAACAGCTTAAAGAAACAAAACACATCCTGAAATTATTGGTGATAAACTGTATAAAGGAGAAAAAAGAAGAGAAATGATAGAAAAAGGGAAAGAAAGAGCATGTGGGCTATAATTCTCCCTCCCTTCTTAGGTGAATGGACATATTAAAAGCTACTTGTTTTCAGCTGCAGATAATTGTAGCGTTTGCTTTGCCACATTTTGCCTTAAATCTTTCTGTGTACTTTTTCTCCAACAGTAACCACAGCATTGTGCTTAACACAGAAGTTTCAAGAGCCATAGCCACACACAGAAAGGATTATAGATAACATCATAGGCAGAAAGGTGCCACACAGGCATTACATTTATACCCAAAGTGCAGCAATAGATACCATCATACATATCATTACACTTTTAAACAAAGCCTAGCTAATTAAGTGAAAGTTGGGCAACTGAATTACATAGCAAGAACATCCCACACAGTCAAACTTCTTGGGTGCCTTCTTTCACTAAGACAGCAGATAATTTTATACAGCATGTAAAAACAGAATGTAAAGTGCTCCTACTACATTTTGGTATCTTTACAAGTGTATTAGCTGTATTTCTTGTACTGCTTCCCAGGACATGAAGACTCTTTTCCAGCAGCAGCATTCAACTTTGCTGACCAGCTAAAGACATAAGGGGTGAAAACCTCATTCTCCCAAAGTCAAATATACCTATCAGCATAACACAGGCTGATTTCTGTAAAGATTTGTTCCAACTCGTTATATAGAGACTGAATTATCTGAAACGCATTTATACAAAGAACTATATAGTTCCTCACATATCTTAACCCTGATGACATCTCCCACAGGACTTTAAGTGGTCATATTCCCTCCCACAATATATGCAAAACTAAGGTAAAATTGTAAGATCAGGAAAATATTTGTAATTTAAAGCTACCCAGTAACCAAGTTGTCAGCATGTGCCAACTTCGTAAGCTATTTAAGAATTCCTCCTTTCAGCCCCCACAGCACAGCAATACTGCAGTTTCAAAAACGAAGGTAGGCACTGATTTGTTGCTACAACTAACAGAGCTACCTGTCTGCAGAGCCGCGTCTATGGAAAGACACTGAAATAATTCAGGTTGAGAATGTGCAGTTTTTAGTGAGGTAGGAACCAGAACCAGCTAGACAAAAACAAACAAACAAACAAAAACAACCAGGAACCTACAAAGGCGTAGGGTAGGAACTTCTGAGCCACAACTTTGCTGCAGAAGTTGGTAAGTTGTTGAATTTCAGACTAAGAAGCGGTGGGAGGTGAAGAAGGAAAGGTACATCCATTATTGCATAGCAATACTAAGCAACTCATTATAAACACCTTTTCTGGAAGACAGACAAAACAAGAGCACCATGTGTTAAGCTTTGTCTGTCATGGCAAAAGCTGCAAATCCTTTCCATAGCATGTTCCTCTGTATGTAGTTAAAATACTTGATATAATATTTAAAGTAGTGGAAGCCTTAGTGGCAAAGGTATCTTCCCATTAAACCAGAGGTGCGCTGATGATTTTTAAGTGATTAGCAATTAATCCTAACTTTACATCCTCTATGGGGGCTCTACTGAGTAGTTACAGAAGAAAGAGCTCTTGTAATCATTGTAGATGGCTGTCTGAAAGCATCAGCTCTGTGCTCAGTTAGGCAAATTGAACATTAATAACTATTAGGAAAAGAATATAGGCTGAGCAGAAAGTGCATTTTGTTACAGCCTCAATACAGTTTGAGCAGGAAAAGCAGAAGGCAATGTACCAAAGGGCATATGGGTGCAATTAGGCACTTGAGAAGTAACTAAGTAAGCACTGCTACTCACTGAGGCACAAACAGATTCGACCCACAGAACATAACTCATGTAGGACACAAGTAATTACAGTTTATCATGAATTGTCACCTACATCTAGGTAAAAGCACCAGCAATTGGTACAAGGAGAATTAGCAGTATTTGAAGTGATTTTAGACTGCAAAACATGGTTGATGCAAAGGTTGGCTTAATTTTTGCTAGCTGCTCAATAGCAAGCCCCAGTAATAACCAGCACTGATAACCCCCAAAACAGTTTTTGTAAGAATTTCAGTATACTTGTTTCACTTTTGAGTGATAAAACATGTTTATCTAAATTAATTTCTCAGCTAAATGAACACAGTTCAGGAGCACAGAATGCAATCTGTTTGGATCTACTGACTCCAGGGTAACTGTCATTGCCAAAGCTAATGAAAATAACAGACAATTTGAAGAAAGTCAGGTCCACCTAGGTAATGTAAATGCAAAGTGTGTATTCACAGTAAGCCAAACCAATCAGAAACTCCAGAATAACTTCTAATGGAAGAGCCATAAAAGCTGTTCCCTTCTGAGGGCTTCTCTCTGAGATGTGTTTTGTTTGTTTTCAGCTTCCAAATCACAAACTAGTTGCTGCATTTTTCTGTAACACAGTGTCAGTGTTAAAGAGATGGAGAAGAAAATAGGTCTGCTATCCCCCAAATCTCCTAAATTCCCTGGTTGGCACAGACACTTAACAGCACAACAGCTAACTGTCCCATTAGTTCTCAGTGAAACAACTGGATTTATAAATGAATTTTGTTTTTGAAAGTGCACATCATTCTCCTGCCCCCACCCCCCCAAACTGCTTTTTGTATCTATTTTCTGAATATCCTTTACAATTCATTCTTACAACATACTCGAAGCCCAGCACTCAGCACAGCACACAGTATTTGGCCATAGAAGCCAAATGAAATGTCTTGTTTCCCCAAGAGGCTCATCTTACCAAAAGATCAGACAGCACGCTTGCTCATGATTCCCTGAAAAATGCACACTTCTCAATCTCCAGTTAGAAATTTCTGTTAAAATTCAGCACGCATTTTTGCTAACGTGCAGTAACAACAACAAGCAAGGGCAGCAGATACTACAAAAAACCCCAAAACTTTTAATATATATTTTTGCCTAAAAAGAAGGCAAAGAAGATTAATATTTTTTTTTTTTCCAACCAGTAATGGTAAACAGATTCTGAAGATGTATTTTACAGTTAAGGAAGACAGTAACATCCCTAATTCATAGCCCATTGTATGACCAAAGTGGCACATAGGCACATGCAGTAAGATCACTCCTCCTATTTGTGAGTTACTTTGCAGTCACTTGCTGCACAAGCACATAGCATTATTTATATATCTCAAAGGCTTCATTATATGTACTAGGATATAACTTTTTCTTTTAAAAATACAATAGCCTAAATCCCTTTGGGTTGTAGTTGATTCGTTATCAGCTTTAATTATGCTAGGCAGGAAGAGAACTAACAAGCATAAAGAGTTTGCCACCTACCATTAACATTTTAAGCCACTGTGGCTGCTATACCAAAGCAGCACAAACAACATCTGAGGAAAACACGCTATAGGTCAGAGAACGTAAAACCACAACCTTGCTCATTTTGAGGATTCTGACTGTGTAAAATGAAAAAGCAAATCTATCGATATCTGTTAAATAGTCTCAAGTAGAGGAGATAAATTTTTGACGCAAGAGAAGCAGAAGAGAATGTTCTGCCAGGAACTTACTCCCATTTGGACAACAGAAGTTCTACTGAAGTAGTTTGGTTCATTTTGGTGGCATGTAAAGCCATTCCCAGAGCACTCAGGATTTAAAAGTCAGAGTCCTGAATTTCACCTGCCGCCTAAAGGAAGACAACAGTGTAAAGTACACTCAGCATGAACCACACTTAGAAAAAGGCTTCCTCGTCAACCCTCACCCCCTAACCTAGCTTTTATTCCATTCTAACTTCCTATATTTTCCAAACCATTTTAAGTATGGAACATATGGTTCGTGCAATAAAGATATTTCCAGAAAGACATTCCATTCTACCAGTGGAATTTTAAATCCTTATCTCTGGGATTAAAGAAAAAATAATGAACATTCTACCCCAACTAAGATGGTCAATAATTTTAACTTAACTTTTAAATATAAAAAAATATAAATAAATATAAAAAAAATCAACATGTATACAAAGAGATCAATCACAGATTTGGACAAAAAAAACAAAACAACAAAAAACCCATCACATTGATGTCACTTGGAGAATACGATGTATCGGTAACAACCTGTAAGATACTGAGTTGATAGCCAGATCCTGATTGATCTGTTTTGACTCAGTTGGGAGTGGGAGCACTGCACGCTTCGGGACATCTGTGATCGTACACCTAACTCAGTTTCAGGAATTGAAGTGCACTTTTACAAATGAAGTCATACAAATAAAACATGAGAAAGTATTAACTACATTCATAGCTTTGTTACATTTCCTCATTGATGTGTCACTACATGCGAAACTTAAGAATATAGCACAAGAAATGGGGAGAACCACAGACTGAGACTGATGAAATTACCCCAAAACTGAATCTGAGCAAATAGCCAGACTTGAACTTGAATTTACAAGTATCGTGAAAAGACAAGAGCAAATAAACACAATGCATATTAAGAAGCAAGATTTTAATAAACTCAGAAGTGGCAGACAAGGTCGCCTGGAACAGGCACATGCAAAGAAAGAAAAAATAAAAGGCAGGAAAAAGAAAGAAGGCAGATCCTTTCTAAAGAAAAAATAAAGTGACAGAATGCTGATTGCCTCAGTGTGAAGAAAGGATATAGATGTTTTAAGTTTTAGCCATCTTCAGTAGAAGTTAATTCCATACTGCCTTCAAATATAAGATGCAGATATCAGACAGTGGAAACTGTCTAAACATTAAAAAAACAGCAAAGGCAGCGCCAGAAAATGGCCAAATAAACTGAGGTACAAACCTCAATAGACAAAGGATAGAAATAACTTATACAATTCCAAATAAGAGGGGCACCAAGGAATACTACTGGTTGGTGAGCAGCTTAAAGGTGAGGTACGCTACTGACATACTGTGCCATGACTTCTGAAGTGTTTACTGCTTTATTGACCATTGCTACCAAGAGATTCAATTGTAATTAGCTGGAGTCCACAATTAAAAACTGCAAGCTAAAGGGGTCAGTATCAGGAGGGAACAAGGAGAAAAAAGGTCAGAGAAAATACTTAGGTCAAATAATCTGAAATTGGCTATGCCAATCGGATTGGTATTAAACTTGCCTCAAGTCTCTGGGAAATGGATGAGTATTTCAGCTGATACTGACTGAAAGCTGTTAGTACTAGAATTATTTCTGAAGACGTGATGGATGGATATGGGTACAAAAGCTTTTGAAAGAGCAAAACTAATGCCTGTCTTTAAAAGGAGGATGAAGAAGTCACAGACCGGTTACTCAATTTCTTTCACAGTTGAACTCACCTCAAAGAAAAAACAGGAAAAGAACAAATACGAGTATGGATCCCTTAAGGTCTAATGAAGCAACATGTATTGTGATGTCGGAAATAATTGATGTCATATTCCACAGTTCTAGGAAGACTTCTGGCACCATTTCAAGTCTGTCTCTGGTCAAGGAACGTGATCTAAATAGTATTGCTGAAAGGTAACCAATGGTAGAAGAAGAATTACAGTATAGCTATCAGTGATACTCTGTAACAAGGTAGAAGGCATCAAGATCTTGTTCAGCACTGAATATATTACTATTCCTTATTTTCTCCATTAACACCGATGACAGAAGAGATACCACTCCCACAAAGTATGCATACAGGTCTAAGCTAGGCAGCTCTGCTGGCACACTAGGGGACACAATTAGAGTCTGAAAAGGTCTTCGTAGAAATGGTTTGAAAAAGATTAACTGTAATTCAAGGATATTTCCTTCTCAGAAATAATAAACTGCAGAAATGTAGGTTGAGAGTCAGTGTAACAGCTCTGTGCTAATGGATCTAGATCAGAAGCTAAAACCGAATCTACAAAGCTGCCGCATACAAAAGCAAGTCTCATACTGGAGGCCTTATAGACAGAATAAAGCATGCCCTGGATGCCACCTGAAACGATCATTTTGCTGCACTTGCTTTCGATGAGACCCAAAATGGATTTCTGTTGAGTCGCGGATATCACCTGCAGGCTGAAATTCAGGTGAAGCAACTTTGAAAGAGCAGCAGTCTCAAAAGCAGTATATGAGAAAAGGCTGAAATACGGGGGATTTTTCTAGAAAAGCATATTCTTGAAAAGCATCATTTTAACAGAACAGAAACGTGTACTCATGTTAGAGAAATGGAAATTTGTGTTAGACTTGATAAAAACTTTGCAGAGGTAAAGGCAGATATGAAGGTACAGACAATCCCTGTTCAGCTTCAGAAACTAGTTAGAAAAGTGTCTGCTGGAAACAGTTCAGATATAATGGATTTCACATTTAGGACAAATTTAGCATTCTTCCAGATTTCTTTCCACTTGTTCCTTTACCTTAAAATAACAAGGCACAAAAGTAACTGAAAATATAAATACATCAAATCTTGTTACAACTTTTAAATATGTCAAAATTTAAAGTATATTTTCCTCAAACTACAAAACTGGAACACTCTCCAAGGTAAACAGAATCCGTTATGCCTCATTTTGTCCTCCTTTCAGCATCACTAGTCCTCAAAAGGATAAATGACAACAACATACCTCCCATCCTAAACCTCCACGAATCATCAACCAAACAGGAAACCTCACTGCAATCACCTTCAGATGTATGAAATGCGAATGCTCACATACGGGACTACAGCATTTCATCCAAA